>JBBPCY010036894.1:0-13787 GCA_037974405.1 Brachyalestes nurse | reverse complement strand
GTAGTGATTTAACACTAACTATGAGGAGATTGAGGGAAGAGCAGGAGAGAGAAGATACATCAGAATGTGAGGCAGCAGCAGCAGAACATGGAGGTGAAGTAGATACTTAGGGCAAGAAAATCAAGCTGCCCAGGGTTCGGGGGGGTGCTTTTGATTCGCGGCGCACACCGGGGATGAAGGGTGGTTTGTTTCACCAAATATATTGACCAGGAGCCGCCACTGATATACACATATATACATTGTATCCATTATGATAGTTTTCAGGAAAATGAATTATAATTATAAATTATATTATAAATTATAAATTCAAAGTTTATTATTAATTTTCCAAAGCATTATAAATACAACCATTTATTTTCTAAAAGTTGATTGTTTATGTGCATTATGTGTGCAATATATGACATCTGGGACTACAATAAATGAATATAAATCAAATCAATTGCATTAAATGAATAAAAGAAATAGTAACATTAACTAAATAGTAAAATAAAATGAATATTGGCAATTCGATATCGTCCACCACATAAAACAAATAATTTTAAAATAACACATACAAATACCACGAATTAAATAAAAATACAAGGAAGGAACACACACACACACACACACTTTCTCTCTTACACACACAAACACACACTCTCTCCCTCTCTCACACACACAGGCACACACACAAATTCTCTCTTTCCCTCTCACACTCACACACACACACACACAAACACTCTCCCTCTCTCTTTACACACAAGGGCGTAATGTCCAGGGGGTTAGGGGGGTCATGAGCCCCCCAATAATCAGACCCAGCCAATATAACCGCCCCAATATAATCAGTTCACAGCGGGTGAGATTTTTGAGAGAAAAATTATAAAAAGTTGTCTTGTGATGTCCTGGGAATGTTATTTGCCGATTCTGACTCTGCAAGGGAATATTAGCCTTTTGGAAAAGGTGCTCGGTCGTCTAACACTCGCTTGTCTCCCGGTGCAGGTTTGCAGTGCAGCTGCGCCGCCATTCAAGCAGAGAGGGATAGTAGGGTGACCAGACGTCTTCTTTTTCCCGGACATGTCCTCTCTTTGAAACCTGTGTATGGCGTCCGGGCAGGATTTTAGAATCGTCCGTGATTTTGAGCTGCCTAAACATTCGTTGGCCCGAAATGCGCAAAAAACATAGAAATCCCCCCATAAACATAAACACCCACCCCCCACCCAGATAGAAGCAGCAGAATTGGTAGAAATGGGGCTGGAAGTAGCTTTAGCATTAGCTCTCTCCAGCCAGTTCTCCAGAGAGGTGGGGGCTCCATGCTCCACGCGCCTGTGCTGGCTGTGTGTGAGAGAGCTGGGGGACGTAGAAGAGACGGCAGGGGTGATCTGGATCTAAATAGGACTGGAAATAATGATGATAATGGTGGCTGGATAAAGTGATAAGGTGTATCAGGACAGTGTATGGCATCCTGTTAAATTTAGTAAAATATTTGTAATACAGGAAAACCAAAGTAGTCTGACTTTTACAAAAGTAAATGATTGGATACATATTTATATAAATAGATTTTAACCATGTCACCATGTGGTGTATTTGCTATTTGGCAAAACAGCAGCAGAGAGGCGACAAGAAAAAATGCCAGTGGTCCTCAGACGTTTCTCCAGTTCTGGGTGGAAGAGAGCTTCAGACTCGGGCTCCACACTCGAGTGTGGTACTGCAATGCAGAGGGGCGTTTAATTTTTTAATTAATTGCGCAATAAATTTTTTTTAAAGCGTTATAAAAAAAATATATATACTGTATAATATATTTTCACTTTTCAACTATTTATGGTTATAGAATGGATGGGCTGGGTTGGGTTGCTACTGCATCTTGTGATGAACGGAATGAAACCAAAAGGAATGTTGACAAAATAAAAATATCACAAAACTAAAGGTAAAATATACTGACAAAATATACTTCTTTATTTTTTATTTTATTATACTTTGCACAAATGGCATATGTAGGAAACCCATTTTGCACAGTTCCATGAGCATAAGTTTTGCATAAACTCATGAACATGAAAACTTGCTGTTGTGCCAGGAGTTCTGATATGGCTTTTAGCCAAAAATAATTATTTGGTTTAGTGCCGGTTAAAGGTGGCTAAAATTGCTACCCAAGAAGTCAATAGCTCAATTTTTTTCTGCAAATATAATCTCAAATCTTCTCTCTTTCCACTGAAACTGTATCCAGCTCTTGGTTGTGTAGATGTGGATTAGAACTCAGCCTGACTTACTGAGAGCCACACTTTACACTTATGGCTATACAGCACATGGCTAATACTGAAAAACAAAATGAGTAATAATTAGTCAGCTAGTCAAATAGTTATGTCATTTGTCATGACATTACTAATGTGATTGTTTAACTAATAAATTACATTTCTCAAAGCTGGTTCATTTGTTTGCCTCGACCCACATTAGTATGAAATTTGCATGCAGATTTAATCTCACCCTGAATGAAGACATATTTTGTGTCACATCTAATTCTTTATTTGTTTGTAGTGCTACATGTGGTTTTAGCTTGTAGGTTGTAAGTAAGACCTGAAGAAAAGATCAGCAGTGAAATCAGCAGGCCAAATAAGAGAACATAAGCTGTAGAAAGTTCTTTCTTTAATTTTAAAGGAGCCTACCAACATCAACGGCTAGGCCAACAATATCTTTGCAATGGGGTTCGACTATTTCTCACACATGGTTTGTATATCCATAAAAGGCGTACTGAATGTGAGTATGACTTTTTTTAGGAATCCAATTGATCCACAGGTCGTAATTCAACATTAAGCATAAAATACAGCCACGGAAAAAAATGAGAGACCGCATAACTTTTTTCTGGTTATTGCTTTTGTAATGTGTGGGAGTGTGTCTGTGTAAAATGTGCACGTCACTATTGTTTTATACACTATTGACCATATTTGATTCAAAATTCTAAGCAAAATTATGTTTGGATAAATATTTGGAATATTATATTTGGGAAATGTTAAACTACATGACACTCACATTATTTTACAATTGCAACCATTAAAATACTAATGTTAGAGAATAATGTATGCATGTGTGTGCTCTGTTTCATCCCATCAGAATTCAGGAGTGAAGCTGCTGGAATACTGCCCATAGAATAGCTACGCTACTGCACTTACAACACATATGGAGGCATTTTACACACACACACACACACACACACACACACACACACACACACACACACACATTGTACACAGAGTGAACAGAAAAAAAGGAAAAGTGGTCTCTTAATTTTTTTTTCATGGCTGTATAAACAGTAAAAATTAAGCCTGCCCTTCTACTCATCATCCAAATATTCCAGTATACAAAAATACACCCAAAAAAGTGGTGAGGTAGGCATGCATTAACGAGTACAATAGATTACATTTGATCAAAGACTATTATCAAGGGACATCTGCATCCTGACAATAAATAGTAGAAGCAAACAGTCCATTGTGTTCACTGGAGTAACCGGCGGCGACGGTGTAACACAGATAGCAACATAACAGCCCATCAAAGCTTCAGTTTTCCATGCCTTAGTCATCATCATCTGCAAATGAAATACACCACATGTTAATTGTTTTCAGAGGTCTCATTATGTGGTTTACTAGGTGTATGTGTGGGAAACATATTTTGTCAACGGGTGGGAGGGCGATGCACACAAAAATTTTGACTTTTTTTTTTAACGTTTGGGGCGTGAGTGAGCAAAAGTAAAAATCTGCAAGGTGCAGATAAATATTTTAGAAAGAGATCCTTCATTTTCTTCAATTATGTGGTCAGCACTTCCATGGCCGCATGCAACCACGTGTAGGGGTGGAAGGGGTGGGAGAACAAACCATGGGCCAATCGATCATTTTTTATCAGTGATGGGGTCAGTAGTTGCTTTAAGCACTGCTATGAGGTACAAATCTGAGTATGAATTTTCCATCTTTCCATCATGCACATTTAACATTAACATTAGTAATGAACAGCAGAGCTGCATAATCACCAAAATTGGCCAAATCCTTACCATAAAATGCAAAAAATCTCTAAACCCTCTTAAATCATGGTTTAAGACACAGTCCTCTAAGACTGCTTCAGCTGTAGTCTTTATAAATGTAATGCAGATCCGGAATGGGTGGAAATAAGTTTTGGTGATGTATGCTATGGAAGTGATTTGAGCTATTTTGGTGACTATTGAGTTCTTGTATTTCTTGGCTACGTTAGCCTCATAACTGTAGTTTAAAGGAAGAAAAATTGGGGGGAAATGCCTGGGCTTTTCTGAGAAATTACACTGGGACTACAGCTGAAGTAAGAGAAAACTGTTTAAGTCAAAAACATACATTCACCAACTACCTTATTAAAAACCTCTCCTTATACACCAGCCCTACTGGTACATAGTTGCTACATTTCAGTGAACAATTTGTGTCAGCTGTTCACCAAAATTTTCTGACCAAAAAGACAGTCATGGCTGGATTTATTTTTGGGTGCAGCAACTTTCTCAGCCTTGCACTCTTAACCAGCACTTCATGCGCTACCATTAACCAGTGTCACTGCTTTGCTGAGAACAGTGGACTAAAATAACATGTGGTCAACACTGGTCCTGGTCACTAATTAATGAGGAATGGGGTAGTTGATGGCTGACATCACATCAATTAGTCTGTAATTGTACATATTAGTTGTGTCCAAACTAATAACAAAACTTTGTAATTAGTAATTAGAAATTAGTAACTTTTCAAGAGATGAAAGAAAATATGCATACATTTTAGAAACAGTGACAAACACCAATGATGGAGAAGGAAAAACTCTAATTTTCACATTTTCACAAAGTATCTTGTTTTCCAATCATGTTAAACAGTAAAATGAAAAATGGAGAAACAAGGTTTACTCCGACAGTGATGATAAAGCTCAGATTTCAAATGAAGTACCAGAATAGCCTTGTTCTGAGCATTTCTTCACGTAGTCATGAGCTAATTGCACAATCTGTGAGAAGGCTTGCAGCATCAGGCAGTTTAGATTCTCATCCGGCCTGGTCTCCTCGCTGTAGTTCTTCACTGGGAAGATGCAGTTCATAGTGACGCCCAGTCTGTTACTGCACTCTTGCATCTGGAAACAAATCAAGAGTTGCCTCGCCTCATCAGTTAAAACTTCAAACAGGGGACCATGTTAGGAGGTATAAGCACTAAAAAAGAGACTCACTTTCTCCTTGATCTTCTTGCTTTTGTAGAGATTGGTCAATCTTCCTCGTGTCATTGCACACACCTTGTCCACTCTCGTCATGAAAACCACTTGAGGCATTCCTAAAGAAAACGCAGAAGAGATACATGCATGTATGAAAATGACTTTTTACAGCTTCTCTGGGCCACTTATGAAACTAGGGAGAATATGAGTATCATATTTTACTCAGAAAATAAGAAAACAGTCATAACAAATTTTGATAAGGCCCAGAAATCAGTATTGTAATCAAAATTGTAATCAATGTGTAATCATTCTAAAATCATTCTGTAATCACTATTTGTCCTTATAAAGTTTTCACAATATTGGAATGTTACAACACTAACACCATGTTTACATTGGAAACTATTCATCAAAAGTTAGCTGTGGTGACTTCACCTGACTTCAGCAGAGAGCCAGAAGCACTGCAGCATGGAGGAGAAATCAGCTGCTAAACACAGTGTTTGAAGCAAATCAGCCTTTAAAAGGCCCCAATTATAGGCAAGCACAGGTCAATGAGATATGTCTCATTGTTGTTTTGGTTTATAAAATATAATCAGTCTGTGAACGCCTGTTTTATGTCCTTATACTACTTTAGGGAGCAGTGCATTGAGCTCTCTGTCTCCCTCACTTGCCTTCTTCTACAGACTACACCCTCCAACACATGCCATCAACACACACACCCATGGCCTTTTCAGCATGCACAGGTCAGTTATTAAAAAACACTTCTGGATTTACTGTATTTTTGAAAACTAATCAGCACGTGAACATTAGGCTTTCATGCACGAATGGTTAGCTCCACAGATCCTTAACCGTAAATGTCTCAGTAATAAACACCAATTTAATGGCCGTCTCAATGTTTAAAACGGTGTGTTCAGTGAAAGGATCAAAAGATTTCTAGTTTGATTCCAACTTAGAGTGAATTCTTTTCTTTCTTTTACCACAAACCATTTTTGGCCATAAAACCAATGTTTCTGGGGAAGGTCATTGCTGGAGCCACCCCCAGTGGTTAAGAAAAATCCCAGAGAGGTCACCAGTTCATCACAGGGTAGAAATCATGAGCTAAACTATAATATTATATATTTCATATTTAATACTATTGTGAAACTACACCTTTGGGAGGTGGATGCAAGCATGTTCTCAGTCCTCCAGAGCTGTAGCTTCCTTCCTAACTCTCTGTGTTTGACTTTATCACCTTTCGTTCTATCCTTTCTCCTCAGACTCAACTGTTCTTAACACTTTTGATGCAGAGATATTTATCTCTGGTGCAGAGTTTTTTTTTCCATTTGTTTTCATATTTTTCAGTTTCCTTAGAAGTTTAACTTGTAAACTTACCTAATTTGCTGGCTTCTGCTCTGATGAACTTCATTTTCTCAATCACTTTATAATCCATCAGGGTGATTTTGTCTGCTGCAACAACACTCACTAGACAGTGAATCTTATTGTTCAGGGTGGGTTCAGTGATGTAATGCTTACTGTCCTCATTGATGGAGTAATGAATTTGAAACTATACATGAGAGGAAAAAAAGCAGAAAAAATAATCTTCCTTGAACCAACACATGTTATGGACTGACTGATACATGTCTTTTGAGTGTGTGTGTGTGTGTGTGTGTGTGTGTGTATAAATATTACCTGATAGTTGTCAGGTAAGTGACCTTTTAAAGCTTTAACGATGTCATCGGTGCGCACCCCTTCTGACTGTCCCTCTTCCAGACCCATCACATCATAGAAGGCGAAAGGCAAAGGTCCAGTTTGATCACTTTCAATAGTGAACTTCTCATACTAATAATAAATAATAATGACAATATTATTGTCAAATCTCATTGACTGTAGATTACCAATATTAATATAAGGACATTTAATTAGAAGTTTAAACTTTCTAAACAAATTAACCAAAATATTGCTAACGCTGATGCTAATACTAACGCTGATGCTAATGCTAACACTAATGCTAATGCTGTGTTCTGCATTTGAGCAAGCACACTTTGCATTTTCTCTGCAGAAATACAGTCTAGTTTCTGTCCTACACTCCCTCAGTCAAGCACTGTCCTAACATGAGAAAGTGAAGCATTGTCCTAGCACGAAAAAAACCCTAAATCATGATCGCAGCACATATTTGATTAAATTGTATTTTGTGATCGCTGCACAGAAACACGTGAGACTGGGCTCCAGGTAAAGCACCTGGTTGTTAGGGTCTAGACAACATTTCTGGTTATATGCTCAGAGGATGTGCAGATCAGCTGGCAGATGTTCTCACAGACATCTTCAATATCTCTCTGCGCACCAACATCATTCCAACATTCTTCAAAGCCACCACCATCATCCCCATGCCAAAAAAGTCATCCGTGTCCTGCCCCAATGACTGTTGTTGCACTGCACTCATCATTATGAAGAAGTTCAAGAGGCTCATCATGAGGTACAAAAATCACAGCTGCTCTTTCACAGGACCCCTGGCAGTTTGTGTATCATCCTAACTACTAAATAGATGATGGCATGACCACCGCCCATTACCTGGCCCTGAGCCACCTGGACAAAAAGGAGAGTGCTGCTCATAGACTTCATTTCAGCATTCAACACCATCATTCCTTAGCATATGACTGAGAAGTTATGACTGCTGGGCCTGAACACCTCTGAAACTAGATCTTGGACTTTCTGAATTGGAAACCTTAATCAGTCACATTTTTGCACACTGGCTGCTAGTATCTGACATGCTGTATTCATTCGAACCTGCACTGTACCTGATTTTGTTGACTGCACTAAATGTCTTGTCCTGTTGGTTTGTGGTGTAGTACATAGTTTTGTGGTGTTTCTTATTTTGTTCTTGGGTTGCATGTGGTCCTGGAGGAATGCTATTTAATTTCACTGTGTATTAAAACTACTTCATATAAAATGCTATATGGCTAAATGTGATTTGGCTAAAATTGTAATATGTATTCTTGACCAAATACTGTATCTCCTCAGTGCATTCACCTTTCGTGTAAAACTTGTGCCACTTAAATCTGAGGCAGCCAGACAGTTGATGAATTGATGTCCTCCAAAAATGGATTTGATAGTGTTTATGATGCTGGATTTCCCCGATCCGACTGGTCCATGCAGAAGGAAGCGAAGTTCTTTGACGCCCTTATTAGTAATTGTAAAGTTCCTCAGGGCTGTGGTTTGTGGCTCTTCCCTGGGAGGAAGAAATTATGAAAAAGGTTTGTTGTTTTCTCCAATGCTGATGAGAGATTGGCGATCATACAAGAGCTTCATTTTCGCAGATGAATTGATTTGCAGCGGAAGAGTAACATAAATATGTAGACAATACACTATTTCTACACTATTGTTTGCTTCCAAGTAGCCACTGCGTCCTTAGTGCGCTGCCATCTTGGATTTTTTTTAATCTAACACCGTACTGAGGATCAGAGGGTTTAGAATAATCTACAGAATTCACTGCTACATCCAACACCCCGTGACTGCATCTCAGGACTGGAATGAAGCTTCCTTTCTGTGTGCCCTGACTTTGTTCAACCTGTCACCCATGCCCTCTTAAATGTATCAGTAGATCTGACCAGTTTTTGTTCAGCCTGGCCACCAAATCAGTCAGGAATTTTATCCAACTATTGGAAGTCCCTGCCACCAACATTGCTGGTTTTCTTAGTAGGTTTCTGACTGGCTAGCATGACTTTACAGTAAGAATTAAATGGTCCTCTGCTAGTCTGGTCTAGTCTGGCATGTTTTTTAACAGTGTGTTTTGTGATTTCATGTGGACAGGATTGTATAAGATAAAAATGAACAAAATGCTTATGTACATGTGGACTAGGCTTCACAAACGCATCCCATGTATGTGCCCAGAGCAAATAAAAGTGTAAAATGCAATACAAAGCAGCAAACTGTAGAATTTTAGTGTCAAAAAAGCAAAAAACAAAATAGATGACAATGCATCTAGCAGTTAAAATAGCTCTCCCTCTGAATGGTTAAACTTTTTTTTTTGGTTCTTTTTCATTTTCTGGTTTTATAAATATTGTATATGACCAGCAGAAACGGTCCAAATATATTCTTCCTAAAATGACATTGTGGGATGAGATACAATATGACAGAATTTTATTGATCTTTTGTGTTAATAAATTTTTTTTTTTTAAATAAAATAAAATAATAATAATAATAATTATAGTAGTTGTTGTTATTGGTAGCACTAATACTTTGGTCTTTTGATATGAAATTGAAAGCTAATGGTTTATCTTTAATCACATGACCTGATCTTAAAGAACAGTGAACTTACTTCCACTGGACAGTTCTCCATTCATCAAGCTCTGTAAGAAATAAAATATTTACTGTAGGAGCGAGTGAGCCACAGCTGACATCAAAAATAGTGTACATAATATTTAAAATATGTAAAAATAGTATTGTAATACTATAAATTGTAATATGTAAAAATAGTATTTAAAATAGTATTTATATTATATATAAGTTATCTATCTATTTATATGTATTTATGGGGTCTTGAGTGTCTTGAGTGACTTGAGTGCAGAATTCTTACATACCAACAGTGACCACGGCAGAACAGGATATGCTAGCCGCTTTGTTCCACAGCTCTATTGTGTACATTCCCTCATCTGTCTGCTCAGCATTCTTGATCACCAGAGTAAAAACTCTACCACTGCGGCGTATTTCGTGCTTGCCCTGCACACGTTCCAGCTCATGGTTGTTCTTTTTCCAGGTAACATACACCGTTTCTATGGCTGCCTCACACTGAAGAGTAACATCCTCTGTGACTCTGACTCGCTGATCCGCCAAATGAGTGGAAAATACTGGCAGAAGAAGAGGAAAAATAATTTTGTTTAGGGCAGGTGATGGAGATATAAGCTGGGTAGTAGAGATATAATCCTTTTATTAATTGGGTATTGCACTCACCACATTTTTCCCAGTTCATCAAATTCAGTAACTGAACAGTACTGCGTTAAACAGTAGTGTGTCCAAGGCTGACTTGGTTGAACTGTGCTCAGCTTACTGTTAGCCTTCCTGCATGCCGGTTTAAATCCCTATTAAATTGCCAATATGAAAGCACACAGGTCCTATCGCCCAATCACCAGCCCACCAGCTGCTTTATTCTTGTATTGAATTTGTAGACTAGCAAAGTTCGTCTAATAATCTCAATGGAGAAGGTGGGTTTAATGTAAGTGTTTTTTTTTAACCGAGCAACCTTCAAGCCCTTTTGTCCACAGTATCTACATGTTTGTTGACATCATCAAAGTGTACCCCTGGAAGAGGCTCAGAGTAGCTTTTGGGACAGGCTTTTGAAAAGCACTGCACCCAAAGCGTCTGTCAGTGGATAGTCAAAACAGTGACTTACGAAAACTAGAAAATATCACTTCATTTCTTTTTTTGCTTTGAGAGCAGTTCACATATTCTCATGTCAGACTTGATTGTCCTTGGGTCAAAAACAAAAATTACAGCTTGACTGTATTTTAAACCATTCTGGATAGAAAACAAGTGCTCTGAGCGCAGGCATGTTCATTTAAACTCACCAGGTTTGGATTGTTCTGATCCCATGTTTGAACCTGCAAAACTGAAAGCAAACATGAAATTATTATTAATTTTGTACTGACATACTGTTATACAAATGTCTGGGAAATAATGGCGAGAGAAGAAAGCCATAAAAATGGCTTTGTTTTTTATTGTTGAAGAGCAGTGCATTAGTTTGGAAATCTAATGGCCAAAATTATGTAAAATTTGTAAATTTACCCAGCCAAATCATTGCAGTATTATTCGAGTCCAGACTACAGATAGTTTTTATATTTTCTGGGGACTCGGAATTGATTTTTATAGTTGGTTGCGCCAGATTCTTGTTACTGTTGACCAACTAGATTCCAGTTTCCTATAAAAAGCAGATTCTGTGAGTAATCTCCATGGCGACCTACTTCGCTAAAATCACTGCCAGCACCACAAGAAAAATAATCAACAAACAATCTTTTTTGCTGAATTGAGCACTGGTGTCATTGTTTCAAAATTGTTGCAATTGTTGCCTGGTGACCAATCACATCTGCCAAAAATCATCTTTTCAATCTGGGTACAAAGCATCCATGTTCATCGTCAGCATTTTGGCCATAAGCTTGATGTTTGTAAGGAAATCAGTGAAGCAGATCTATTTAAAGTAAATAATAGCATAATCTGATCCTACAGTGCTGATACACTGCACTTCCTTTTTTAAAAGTCTCTAACTCAACTAGTGCTGACCATACTTATCTTGGATTTGGGTGTCTGAAATTTGGTGCATCAAAAAAGGTCATCTGAAGCTTCAGTGAGTTTACATTATTTGTCCTTGTCTTTATATTATATTTGAATACTGAATACAGCATCTAACAAAGAATGCAATCACGAAGAAGCATCTACCAAAATGTTATTTTTTTTTAAATATAATGAAATATAGGGCTATAAAGACTTCAAAATGTCTAGAAAAAATGTGTAAATACAACACATTCTGTTTTGAAAGGATTATTAGTAAAATATTTCAAAGATTATGGTTGAAAAATGAAAGAAGAACACCTCTGTTAAATGTCCTGTCCTGGGGTGGGGTAGGGTCAAGGCATTCAAACTGCCTACTTTAATTGATGATCACAGATTTAAATCTGGGTATTAGAAATAAAATACAAACATACCAGCCATATCTATTAAATTATTTTGCTTTCAGTTACTGTGGATCAAATATCTGCATTCAAATAGGAAGGAACTTCCTTTTAAGAAAAATGTGGTCAGGCTCATTCTTGGTATGTGGGGTATGTGGCTTCCTCTTGGGGAAACAAAAATATTTTTAAAGAGTTTTGAGATATGTCCAACTAATTTGTTGTCAGTTTGTCCACTTTTGACAAATAAAGAAGATTTGAAACCATTAGTAGTTCATGTCATCCCTGCAATCTCAGTAAAAGTGGTGTTGGAATATTCCCGACCAAGTAATCGCCAGGGTCCATTGTCCAAGCTTAACGTCAAATCTGAAGTCTCCAAAATGTCTATATGACTCACACTTGCCAGGAAATAACTAGTAAAGATAAAGACACAATGGATTGTGGACAAATCAAACAGAGGTAGAGCTGCACTTCTTTACTGTGCCAAAGAAGAACCCTACTTGGTTCTTCAGATTTCTAAAGAGTCATCATTTGAAAGCTTCTTTTAGACATCAAATTTTATATGACAGCTTTTTTATAAATTCTGACTTGTCTTGGAGTCATTGGTATTTGCACCCAGGCTTGTCTCAGTACAGGGAATTTCTTTCTACTAGTAACATTTATTTATGGGCACCTCCAAGGCCAAATTATTGTCTCCACAGCAAACTTTTAAAAAATCAGTAGATAAAATGAACCCCACTCCTAACTCCTCTTGCCTGCCAAAACTATAGCGCTTGGTCAACTAAATCATCCTCCTCTCCCCCAATGACAGATCATCCAAAAGGTAGTTTTGAAGACAATCCATGATGTTTCCTCATTCTTAACCCTGCCTTTCCCAGTTCTCACTCTACACTTAGACTCTAACCTCTCTGGGCTTGGTCTTGGCTAGTCATTTACTCGACAAATGTGGTCTTAATTTCAGAGGAAGTATTATTATTTGCCAACATAGTCAATCATAAATTCAACTTTGTGTCATGTGGACGTAGACTTTGTAACACAAGTACACAAGTACACTCAACATCTAAAACCTAGAGGAGAGGGGGACTGAAAATGCTAGTACCGGCAAACCTGATCACAACAAGGAGGCTGATCACGACTAGTACCTACAGGAACTGGGTCCTGTTCCATGAAACAGGATTAAGGGAAAGTCTGTCTTACTTTCCTTTAATTTCCCTTGAAATAAGCCAGACTTTCTCTTACTCCTGTTTCAAGGAACAGGACCCTGATGTCTGACAAGGAAAACAATACCAGAACCTAGGAGAAGTTATTTTCCATGCAAACATTTCCATGGTAAAGTGCATGACGGTGATAGCCCAAATGCACAAAATAGTAAAAAATAATTAGTTAACTAGTTAAAATCATAGCGGTTTTAGTCATGGTTAACATATGTCCTATTACTGGAAGCCATGTTTGACCTCTGTCATCTTTAGAGCTCTCAGCCCAGGTAACTACTTGACTTACCTTTCTGAAAAGTGTCTTCCTCTCTCTGAGGTTCTGTATTTGCAGTTCTTTCAGTCTCTCTCTATATATATTTCTACATTATACTTTCATTTTCAGATGCATGGGGATGAAGAACAGGTATAGTGGGGTGCTTCACATTCCAAACTTTCTGTCCCACTCACTGGCATTCTTTAATTGTTTGTTTTCTGCGGGTTAGGAAGCTGTTTTTCCTTTTTCTTAGAGAAATAAATTACAAGTTTAAATTGGTCTAATATTTTAACCCTCTCAAGGCAGGCGTTGCTGATTTGCAACAGTTAAAAACTAACTACCTTATTACCCCAGATACATATTTTATGAGGTTTTTTTACTCAGAAGTACCACTGCAAGACTTGGTTGTCCTTTTGCAACAAACAGTTTCCCACCTGCTCACCAGATGGGCAGTGTAGTCTCACTTCCAACATTTCTGCTTCCATGGGTTCACTGAAACTGATTTTCTTGGCATCAATTTCGTGT
>JBBPCY010036834.1:0-12500 GCA_037974405.1 Brachyalestes nurse | reverse complement strand
ACATGTCAGCTAAAAACAAATGGTTGACAGTAAATGAAAGCTAATTAGCATGGCCTTCCACTGCCCCCTAGCTTTCATTCACAATCAGCAACATCAAGATCTCTGGATGGACTCATTCCAAAAGTTTCACTTACAATTTTATTTAGAAAAAGAAAGATTTAAAAATCTGTCTCACATTTTATGCCAACATTAGTGTCGTAGTCAAGACCATCAGCGAACACATCAAGTGTGAGTCAAGCAAGATCAAAAAAAGTAAATTTAGTTAATTTTGGATGATTTTCCACGATATGGGCTATTAAAACGATACTATAACATTAGTGTTAAAAGATATCTCTGGGCCAGTCTGCTGAGCCTACTCTGCTGTTCAAGGTTTTGACAATACAACTGAAGTCCATATCGATGTTTAGACATCACCCTTGTTCATGTTAGTGGTAGAAAGTAGCACCAAAAGCTTAAGGTCAGAAACATTCTCAATGCATGTACACAAGATGGCGGCACCCATGCAGGCTGCTGTTAAATGTTCGTTTTGGTTTGTATTTTCCAGGCAATTTTTTAAAAAGAAGAAAAGTTGAACGCTGCTGTGTGTTTACGAGCAGCACACTCTGCTTGGATTTCATGAAAAAATGCACCAAACTCTCTACCGAGTGCCACGATTGGAAGCAGAAACCAGGAAAGCCTGGCAGCATTAGCTTGAGGCTAAAGGCTAACCCCACCAGACCTTGCGAACACCCGATTGCTGGCCAACAAGTTGGATTACATAAAGATTTTTCAGAGCAGACAGGGACGACTGTCCGGTAAGACACGCGGTGGGGGACTGCGTGTGTACATAAACAAAGACGCTGCCACCATTGCATGTACCTCCCATCTAGCACTAATGCTAACCGGGCGCTAGCTCAACTGTACAAGGCCATTAGCAAACTGCAAACAGCACCCAGACTCATTTTTAATCATTGCTGGAGAATTTCATCACGTTAATCTGAAGTCAGTTCCCCCCAAATTCGTCCAGCATGTGAACTGTGCTACTATCCCAGTGCCATCAGACTGTTCAATACACAGTACTGTGGTTCTCTGTCTGTGCAATAATCTGTTCTTCATTCTATGTGAAATAATGTAGCACACAAGTCTCTACACTTTACTACTGCACTGACACTTTACATTTATGCAACTTATCCTGTAATAAGTGATTGTTGCTGCACTGCTTTGTCTTTTATGTCTTATGTTCTGTCTGCGAAGAGGGTATTCAAGCAAGCATTTCATTGTGGTCTGTACATATGTACTTTGTACATATGATAAATAAACCTCAACTTCAACTTCAACTTTAACAAGATGGGAAAATGTTCACACAAATGTGCGCAAGGGCTGAAAGGCCCTCCCCCTCCCCACCTAGGGGATTCAGACCACATCTCCATGCTCATGGTTCCTGCATACAAGTCCCTGCTCAAACGCACCAAACCAGTTCAAGGGGACTTCAAAGTGTAGCAGAGAGGTGCAGTTTTATTTGTTGCACAATGCCTCATGTCTGAACCTGAGCTTCGCCATTCTCTTTCTCTGTATACTTGTGTATAGTTGAGATGACAATAAAGTTCACTTTGACTTTGAAATGTCTGGCCAACGTATTGAATGGTCCTCCTGCACAAACTTCAACAACCACAACGATGTGGTGAGTAGAGGAGTATCAGTGTCTGCTGCAGACCCATCATATTGCTGTTTTGCCAGTTGCAGGTATAGAACAGCTGGACTTAGATTGGTTGCTGCAACACTTGCGCTTGAGTTGCATCATGAATTGTGTCATTAGCCTACAGTTTTCAATATATATTGTAATATATATATTAACATCACATGAGGCTAACACAAGCTGCTTTCTACCAGATACAGTGGTTAACAGTTTATTCTTCCCTTTTCAGCACTTTTTAATCCTAAATTAAGTCCAAATGAAGTCAAAACATCTGAAGTTGGCAGGTTAGTTTCCATGAACTAATGGCAGCTGTGGGTCTGGTCATAACACCACATCCAAAACCATTCCACCGACACTACCAAACTTTTCTAAAGCAGATCTGCCATTCATTTTTCCCTGGTTGAGGGTTTTCTGACTCCAGTGGTGGTCCCTGGCTGGGTAATCTAGCTAAATAACCCTTACAGATAATGGTGTGTGTAAATATGATGTATGAATGGCTGCATCTGCTTGATCCTGTGCTTGAAGAACCTGCTGTCTGCCTTCAATGTGAACCCAATTTATATAATGATTAACACTGATCTGTACAAATCACCATCAGTTTAATGGGTTTATAATCACTGTCTGTTCCTCTGTGTATAGCAGGGCCATTAAACTGTATTTAATGATTCTGTAGTAATGGAACAGGACCTGATTGTTATGAAATTTGATTTTCTACATAACAAAAATGGTGCAACTCATGTAGCTGCAACACATTGCAATAATTGTACATGCTCTGCTTACAGTGCAATGGAAAAACAGCTTCCTCATTATTTTTCCTAGCATATTTCCTAGCATATCACACTTAATTCTTTCAAATATTCAACAAAAACTTCAACCTCAGTGAACACAATATAATTTTAATACACACACCAACTGGCTGTGTGGGAAAATAGATTTGATCCCTTAGTAACATTGGCTGATAACTGGAATCAGTAACACTACAGGCTTGATTACTACCAAAGGAAAATCAAATAGAACTGTGGTGAATTTTCCCTACCAAAATTTCTGGAAAGCCACAAACTGAGAAGAACATTTAAAGTACTGCATGGCCTTGATTACTGCAGATCAGGTCAGCATTCTTGATTTCACCAGACTGGAAAAAATGGTCTCCATTGAAGAGCTGCAATGTGAAAGCCACTGCTGACCAAGAGGAACCTAAAGGCTTGTCTCACATTTGCTAAAAACACCTTGACAGGCCTCAGGTCATTTGGAATAATGCTCAATAGTGTAAGTTTTGGAAAGAAAGGTTCTGGTACATCTGGCATAACAATAAAACAGAATTAGAATCCTAGAGGAAATCAAGCAAAATAGAATATCATACCAGCAATGAAACATGATGGTGGTAGTGTGATCATATATGGATCCTCTGCTGCTTCAGGGCCTGAGCAGCTTGATGAAACCATAAATTGTGCTCTCGACCAGAAAATCCTGGAGGACGATATCTGGTCATTAGTCCATGATCTGAAGCTCAAGTGTGTGTTATGCAGTTAAGTACTGATTTAATAAATGAGAGTCCACCTTTTAACGGCTGAAAATAAATAAAATTAACAGTTGGAGTGGCCAGAATGGTCAAAGTTCTGACTTTGAACCCCATTTAGATGCTGTTTCCAAAAAAAGTTAGACGAAACTCCCTCAGAGTCGAGTGGAAGACTGATCCCTAACTAACATTTTGGTGGAGGATCTGAAACTATTTTGTATATTGGTTTCTTTTGAAGCCTTGTCACTGTACTACATAATACTCTGTAAAATCTTTATTTTAAAAACAAAGTGTAATATCTGATTTTCCATCACAGGCTTTTGATGGATATAACCTTGCTTTGTTTTTGTGTGCTTTTGTTTTTTTCACATTTCCCATGAATAAATCTGTCATCGAGGCCCATAACAGCAGAGTCTAAGATGTGATGGTTCCTTTAGCACAGAAAACCTCCCCAAACTCGCTAGTCTAGCTTCCAATTATTTAATATTCAAATGCTGTTGCAATGCTACATTGTAAAACATTTGAAACTCCTTTTCACACAACTTGGGGGAAAAACAGCATCAGAAAGTGTGAAAGAAAGCCACCAAGCCACACAGGTTTCAATTGCCTTCGAGAGATGAAGAAAACTCATTAGAGCGTCGAGGGGTGCCGTAAGCGTTTTGTGCAGGCCATCGCTGGTATCTATAATTGAGTATTCCCACTCACAGCTCGCGCCGGCCTGCTCCGCAACACCGTCCGCTCAGGCACAAATGGAACATCGCTCAAACGCTAGCATACGCCACTCCATTTGTGCTCCAGCAGATGGAATATTCAGAGAAAATGCTTCAGTGGATTTAGAGAAAAGCGCACCGTTTGACACTTAATTTGACGGGAATTGCTTCTTGGCGGGGTGCAGGGAACAGAGTCATCTGACCTTCTTAGAACAGGAGCAACTTCCTCTACTAGATAGGGGGTCATAATCAGGCAACAATTAATCCTTTCACTTTCAACTGCTGTGAGGGAGGGACCTTCTTTTAAAGGTGAAATCCATCACTGTGGAAAACTGTGGTTTGATGTGAAATAATTTATTCAACTCCAGTTCCTTTAGAGTGGTGATGATAGGAACCAGGTGTCACAATGGCTACATTAATACATTATTAACAAAACAAAATGACCAATAACACCAGTGTCGTGTCACCACCTTCAGAGGATACATCTGGGGGCTGGTAGGGGATGCTGGTAGGGGATTTTTCTAATTTCTAATTCCCAGTTTAATCACGCCCAGTTCCACCACTAGCAAGGACACAGGATCCCACCAACACTGGGAGAGTGAATGCGAACACATGCTTCCTCTGAAACACATGAACCTGCCACAAATGCAAGAACACTGGACCATTCAACAGACTTGTAGAAGAACTGACTGCTGATTCTGTTACGTCAAATGCATGGACGTCACCGCCATTCACTCTGAAGGGGACGTGTCCCCCTCACATTTCATAATTATTCGTTTGGACCCCCCCACATTTAACATAAATAATTAGTTCACCCAGAGCTGTAGAATCTTGAATCTTTTGCAAAAGAATCCACTCCACTTAATCGAGAGAAGAATACACACTCCACTGAAATCCGTGCAGCCTGTCTATGCACTGGCGATTCACTCCACTTGCATGCAGTAAGTTGGAGGCAAACCGGGAGTGGATTTCCAGTGGTGTGTGTATTCTCCAATCGATTAAGTGGATTGGATTCTTTCGTGAAAGATTCAAGATTCAACAGGGGTTTCCAAAAACCCCCACCCCGTAAAAAGGACCGAGACTTTGCACGCACGCCCCCACCCCAAACCCCGCCCCATGTCCAAACCCCACCCCCACGCCAAAACCCCGCCCCCATGCGTAGACCGATGTGTCCCCCTCACATTAAAAATGCTTCTGACGTCCCTGGCTCAAATGGTATTAAGATGAGATAAGAAATTTGCAGAAAGTGGACAGTACAAAGGGAAGAGCAGCAAAAATAACTGAATAAAAGGTATACACAGCAGTACAGTATAAAAAAGTACACTATACAAATAATGCAAATATATAAAAGATGGAAATACACATGTATATATAAACCTATATAAGTATATATATATGTATGTACACATTGACAATATGTATGTATATATGTACACAATGAGCACTGTGAGCTCAATGAGCACTGTGAATATACAGCAATGGAAAAAAGAAGAGACCACTTTTCCCTTTTTTCTGTTCACTGTTTGTACAGTGTGTGAGTGCAGTAGTGTTTGCTCTTAACATCACTGTTTTAATTGTTACAGCTGTAAAATAATGTAGTTTAACATTTCCAGGGTATAATAAATTATTTATCTGTACTATTTGTACATTTTCTTCAAACATTTTTTTGTTTGGAATTTTGAATCCAGTGTTGGTCAATAGTGTATAAAACAATAGAGACCTGCACATTTTACACACACACACTCCCACACATTACAAAACCAATAACCAGACAAAACAATGATGCAGTCTCTTATTTTTTTCCATGACTGTATATTCAGGTAGACACTGGAGTGTCCTCAGTTGTTCGGTAGCAGCAGGCACTGACAACAACAGTAATAATGCAGTAATATAAGAGAGAGAATTCCATACAGTGAGAAATTGGCCCTGGGGTACCACAGCAGTAGGCATGAGGCCATAGGCGATTGTACGGCAATATTTTTATTCTTATAAAATTATAAACCATGGAAACGTTAGACCTTTTACATGTGTGTACCATTTAGATGCATTAAATGCATTTAAATGCATTATTAGTAGCTCACATCAGACTAAAAACACAAACTGAAACTGAAACACTAAACATTAAAGGTTAGAAGAGGAGACATACAGCTCACTTCACTCCACCTCATGGTTTAGGTTTTCCTCATCCATTTTTGGCTCGTTTACCCTTGTTTTGATGAAAAGTCTTGGTCAGATATATTTAGGGTGTGTTTTTTTACTTTGTTTGAACACCTCTGAAAACAGTTCATATCATGTTTACATAATATAAAAAAAAACTTTTCATTACATAAAAAAAATTCATTACATTCACTTTACTTACATATTATAGTTGCTGAGGTTTTCCAGAATATAACAATACAAATATGTGTCACATTTTGCAGAGATGTTTCTAGTTAGATGAAATACTTAAAAATGTAAAGGTGTAGAAA
Source organism: Brachyalestes nurse (assembly GCA_037974405.1). Taxonomy (NCBI): domain Eukaryota; kingdom Metazoa; phylum Chordata; class Actinopteri; order Characiformes; family Alestidae; genus Brachyalestes; species Brachyalestes nurse. The sequence continues at coordinate 6,131 of JBBPCY010036834.1, read as the reverse complement.
ACTGCCTCAAAGTGCCAGAAAGGCCTCGGATCTCGGTTAACAGCAGTGTTTAACATCAGTGCAATGCAAAAAGATGGAAAAAATTAGTTCTGGTGTAGATGGCTTTGTTCATGTCGCATGTATTACTGTTAGAAGTTGTTATTGACTATAGGTTTTTCAGATTTTTATTTACAATCATCTTTGTTATGGTGGCAGGTTGCTGTTGTTGCTGGTAAGTAAAGTGGAGTGATGCTAAAAGAGATTCGTCCGGAGTGCCATTCCTGGGAGATACTGGTTCTAATGGAATGCCTCTCAGCCAATCACATCGCGAGGTGTTAACTAACTGTAGTAATGGTGATTTGCTGCAGGCACTGTGATGTGTGGGACTGAGCACAACAATGCAAATATGTTAAAACAATGTTTTGCCTCGGAGTGAACTGATTTATCATTTTCAGTTCATTTATTCTGCCTCTAAAGCCCTGCTGTGAAGTTCAGTGTATGATTCCTAACCTCTACAGGCCAACACTTCCAGCCAGTGTGACTTCAGTAATGAAAAAGAAAGGATTCTCCAGTTTTTCTGTGTGGAGGCAAGTTTTCATGCAGCAGAGAGAATTCCTCATGGTGTTCACTTTAAAGAGTCGCTCATTTTTAAAAAAGGCCTGAAACTCCTGACCTGGGAGCACGCCTCAGCAAACAGATCATCTATATGAGGAGCTTGAAGACCTGTGTGTGTGTGTGTGTGTGTGTGTGTGTGTCTATTTGTGTGATCAGGACTAGGTACGAGCGGGAATAGCACATAAAATATAGATGCTTCAATTTCTTCTCTGGCACGGCCATCCATGGATCCATGGAGTGTAAGAGAAAGAAGTTTGTGTGTGTGTGTGTGTGTGTGAGTGAGAGTGTGTGTGTGTGTGTGTGTGTGTGTGTGTGAGAGAGAGAGTTTGGGAGGGATCAGAGCCTGATGCGATGCCACACCCAGAGTGTTGCTTCATTTAAGAGCTCAACTAGGTGATGAAAAGCAATATGTCACCTTCCTGCCTTTTTCATTCAGAGGCTACTGGTGAGAAACATCTTGTCTGAAAACATATAAACACAGAGAAAGAGATTGACAGAGAGATAGAGAGAGAGAGAGAGAGAGAAAGGGAGAGAGAAAGAGAGAGATCAGAAAGCGAAAGGGAGAGAGAGAGACAGGCAGAGAGACAGAGAAAGAACGAGAGAGAGAGAAAAAAGAGAGAGAGAAATACAGACAGAGACAGAGAAGGCAGAGATAGAAAAAGAGAAAGAGAGAGAGAGAGAGAGACAGACAGAAAGACAGAGAAACAATGAGAGAGATAGTAAAAGAGAAAGAGAAAGATAGACAAAGAGAGAAAGTGAGACAGACAGACAGCCAGACAGAGAGAGACAGAAAGAAAGACAGTAAAAGAGAAAGAGAGAGATACAAAAAGAGAAAGAGAAAGAATGAGAGAGACAGAGAGAAAGAGAGAGAGAGTGAGACAGACAGAGAGACAGAGAAAGAAAGTGAGAGGTAGTAAAAGAGAACGAGAGATAGTGGGACAGATGGACAGGTAGAGAGAGAGAGAGACAGACAGAGAGGCAGAGAAAGAAAGACAGTAAAGAGAAAGAGATAGAAAAAGAGAAAGAGATAGAGTGAGACAGACAGAGAGACAGAGAAAGAAAGCGAGATAGTAAAAGAGAAAGAGAGATAGAAAAAGAGAGAGAGTGAGACAGACGGACAGGTAGAGAGAGAGAGGGTGAGAGATACAGGCAGAGTGTATGAAGTCTTAACGCTTTGGGGGGAATAAAACCCACACATTTAAATTCTTAGTTATAAGAAAAATATTTACATACATTTTCGTAAACTATGATATAAATATAGAAGTATATAAACGATCTCTGCTCTGAATGGTTGACTTGTTTTGTGCCTTGTTCAAAAAGCAGTCAGAGCTGAAACACTCCCCTTAATTTCTATGAGAAAAGGCGTGTCTAAATAAGCTGATGTAGGTAAAATAGTTGTTCTTTGTGACTTTTCTCCTGTATACGTTTATTTATAATAATTGTTTTTCTGTATATTTTCTCTTCGATGAAATTCAAATTATTTGATAACTTTATTGTCCAATGGGTCGACTCAGGGGCTAGTTTCATTACATATACACAGATATGTATAAATGTATAACTATGTATGTGACAGATTAAGAATCTTGTCTTGAATCTTGAGTGCTGGCATCATAAAAACATGGAATTTCAAAGCGAGCTGTTTTTTTCTGCATTCTGGAACTTTAGCAGTATTTAATATGGTCATTCTTCATGGCCCAAACAAGCGCATGAGTCTCGCCACTTCTGTAAGACCAGAGACTCCATCTCTGCCCTCCACTCTCTCGCAGATGATTCTTCTGCTTCTGTGATGAATTATGATTTGAATTAGGTCTCGGTCAGGGAGAAAAGCGGAGCGGGGGGTAGAAGGTGCGTTTATTTTGAGAGCACTTCAGACGGGTGGGCTCGTCTGTCAGAAAGCATTTAGCCTTGCCTCAGTGCTTCTCAAATCAAGCCTGAAGACGAATCAGCTCTCCTGTACGGGGGCCTGTAGGAGGTATAAAAAAAAAAACACATACAAATACACTGCATGTGTTAGTGTTCGCCCCTGTGAATGTTGGCCTCTGTGGTTTGGTGCACACAGAAACGTCATTTAGAAAAGTGAGGTGGTCCCCATTATGTCACAAAACCTGCTGAATCACACTTCCTCGGCATCTCAGTGCACTTTATCACCTCCCAGAAGGAGTTATTAAGGCCCTTATAGCCCCCAGCAGGTCCTCATACCTGGGATTGTTGCCTTTTCCTGCGCCGTCTAATTAGTCTGCCGCACAGAAAGTCAGGAATTCAATTACACTCGGTTCAGTTTTATTTATATAGTGGTTTTTACAACCAGTGTTGTCACAAAGCAGCTTTACAGAATCCAGGTTCGAGCCCCTAGTGAGCAACAGAACGAGGAAAAACTTCCTAAAGCTGGAGGAAGAAACCTCTGGAGGAACCAAGATGCCGTCAAACAAGGAGAACCGCAAACACAGTCTTCAGATTATTTTAGTGGGCCAACGATGCAGGCAGAGCCCCGGTTCTCAGACAGCTGTGTGGGGCGGTGGGTCCTAGTGGGTAGGCTACTTGCCTCCGGACCAAGAGGTCATGGGCTCGAATCCTACCTTCAGCAGACCCCCACTGGGTTCCTGTAGTTAGGGAACGGAAGTCGCTGTGGATAAAAGCGTCTGGTAAATGCTGTGAATGCAAATGGACGTGTGGAAAACACTAAAAGGAGAAAAACCAGCCTGGTGTCCAGATCCCTCTTTGCTGTGCCAGGCTTCCAGCAAGACTCCTTGATCAAGAGCCGAAGCAATGATTACATCCTCCGGATCTCCATGGCAGCCCACCACTTCAAAAGAACCAAAGCCTTGGACTGAGCTCTCACAGTGGAACAGCTGTAAGAAATGAGCTACTGGAAATGTGTCATAAACCAGAAGGTTCCGATATCACATTCCAACGTTCTCATAACAACCTCAGGTTAGAGCTGGGTCCGATCCGATATGATATTGGTATCGGGTCCGATACAGACGTATATCCGATATCGGAGATTGGTCAGACAGCCCCAGTCTCTATATTCCAGTTCGCTTGCCCTGGACCTTACGCAAGCACCCAAAAGTGAAAGGAATATCAGAGAAGACTCTCCCTCAAGACCTCTTTGGGGTTCTTTCAGGGGCTATTTTGTGTGTTTTGTTGGCTTTTTTGCCCTCTCCGTCCCGCTAAAGTTGGGCATCTCGTAACTCGCCCAGTTCACCTTAAATACAGAAGTGGTTAGATTACACTCTGCCTGTGTCCTGTCTCCAAATTCACGCTATTTTAAATGTATTAGCTTTGCACTTTTTTATATCGGAATCTGTATCGGTATCGGCAGTCGTGTATCGGAATCGGATCGGAAATGGAAAAATGTGGATCGGCCCATCACTACCTCAGGTCAACCTCAGATCAAAGACAGCATCCATTTCCTACCAAAACAGGCTACGGTAACACGAGCGTTCCCAAAAAGAGAACAGCTTCTCCAAACATCCCGACAGAAGCTTGGACAGAGGGCCTCTGTGACGTCCTTCTAATGAAAGCGCACTCTGTCCCACGTCTATCGTTACTCTCGGAGACGTAATGCTCAGAGCGATCTCGCTTTAGATAAATCAGCAGCTTCGACTCGCATTACCTTAAAGCCCTGACCTTCAAAAGTTCTCACATACAGCATCGAGATACATACCTGTGTACTTCATCACTGCATTATCTCCATCGATTCATCCCCAGAAGCTCCTCCAGCTCAAGCCTGGTCCTGAGAAACAGATGGTTTCTCTTTGTTCAGATCGGTGCAGAAGGAGAAACATTGCGTTCTGTGTTACTCTCAGATTGTAGAGATACATTCCATTAGCTCTTTTCATCCTCCGCTGGAGAAAGCACATGTATACAGACGCTATTCAAAAGAGAGATACGATGGCAGACGGATAGGTATGCGTTCTCCTACAACTGGGTTTGACACCGCGGGTCATCTGCATGCTGTCTATTATCTACTGTGAATTGGATACAGTATTTCAGGCATGAAAGAAAACAGGTGAAAGGACTTCCTTTGCAGGATTGACTCAAGCTTTGAACAGCCTTCCCGTTATGCAGCTGGTTACCACGCTTGACAAGCAAGATGCAGTGTGGAACAACAATGACAGCGTGGGAAGCAGGAACACGGAAGCATGAAAGGTAAAAACAAGGTCTTGTGTCAGAAACCTGAACATTTCTAACTTTTGAGGAATGCCTGAATGAAACCAAAGACATTCGTGGCCTGATGTTCTTGCCCAGTGGTTCTCAACTCATGGGCCGCAACCCCCAGTGGGCTGTGGTTGTACTGCAGGGGGGAAGTTGGCTGCGAGGTTATTTTGTGACCACAAAAATTTGGTACAAAATGGATATTTAACCAAATATGCATTGATTGGTCCGGCAAAGTGCCATCTATGTTTTCAGTGCAAGTCGATGCATAACATTTCTCTTTTCAATACAGCGGAATTCATTCCAATCTGGTCTTTCAAAAGGATCCTGAGGCTAAGCCGTCTCAATGAAGGCCCCAAGTGAGAAAACCAAACGTAAGCAGAGATAAAGAAAATAAAGGCTTCATGTGGATAGGAACTCAAAAGATGAGCCACCTCCACTCACAGGTCTCATCAAATGAAACACTGATGTCAAACACCTAATCGCATCTAAACCTACTGAACTGGGTCAGACCTCCAACTTCCAACATTTAGGGACCAGCTAAATCTTAGCCATTTCATCAGGCAGTCAAAAAGTCCCCCAACACCCAAGCAAACAAAGAAGCAGTTTGGTCAGCTGAGTCTTCTCGTGGGCCACAGAAGCTTTTGTTTGTTTTTGTGCCTATTCATACATCTGAGCTCTACTGACCTGAGCAGAAGCTGCTACAGCACTTATTTAATACAATCTCAATTAAGTTTGAATGTAGAGTTAGGGTTAGTGGAGGCAGCTCTTGCCATATAAGCCAATTTGATAGAGCAACATAGTAGGCACACACACACACACACACACACCCACACCCACACCCACACACACACCCACACAAACATTCAAAACATTCTGGTCACAGCCCATTCCATACGGCCCACAGGTGTGACTGCAAACATTGGTTTATTTATTTATTTAAGTCAACACATGAGCATCCCACAGCAGATCAGTCCTGCTTTTCTGACATTTCATTTGAGCTGTTTTCCAATGCAAAATACAGAGTGGCCAATCAGGAGGCAAAGTTAACAGAAACATGTTTCATTCTAAGCGATAAAGAGAGGTCGGAACCGTTTCTGGTCCTACATTACAACAAATGAAAAATGTGGGATAAATTCAAGCCACTTCTCCAACAACGAAAGAGTGACCATTTTGCCACATGACGCGTTAACATGAATTAACATTGAGTGGTGTTCCAATAAAATGTTATATAAAATAAAAGCACTTTAGAAGTTTTAGCAAACATACAGTATACTGTATCCATCCATCCATCCATCCATCATCTACCCCTTAGTCCCACACTCGGGGTCGGGGGGGGGGCTGGAGCCTATCCCAGCTGCTATGGGCGAAGGCAGGGT
>JBBPCY010036824.1:0-13790 GCA_037974405.1 Brachyalestes nurse | reverse complement strand
AGTCATTAGTTACAGGGACAGTCTTACAGTCATTAGTTACAGGGACAGTCTTACAGTCATTAGTTACAGGGACAGTCCCTTTGGAGACACTGAAGGTTTAGTGCCTTGCTGAAGTACACAATGGTAGAAAGTGGTGCGGGGGTTTGAACCTGCAACTTTGTGGTCAACTGGTTCACAGACGAATGTTTCTCACTAGGATACTACCACACTCTGTTTAAAGGTTGTATATGTGAGCAATGTCTTGTCTCCCAACTTTTTAGGAAACGTTTTTTAGGAAATATAAATTGGGTGAAATATTACATTAATGATTACATCATCCCCTCACCCACCCTGATCATTGTTTTGCAGTGAGATTCCGAACTTTTGTCTCTACGGTTGGATTTCAGGCATTCAACAGCAGCATCACTGTAGAAATACAGGTACGTCTGCTCAGCTTTAAAAAAGTTCTTTGAGTTCCAGCAAGGAGTAACCATTGTAGTCCTCAAAAGAACCACGGGTGTGAATGACTCTTAAATTGGTACACAACTTCTACAATTCATAAAGGATGTTTAGAAGGACACTTATATTGGCAAGAACCTCCACGTAATGTAAAGTGTCTTGAAAGAACCCTTAAGTTTAAGAGATTTCACATTATGGTACGTTACACCTTTAAAGTTATTTATAAAATTTTTAGATAACTTCTTTATGTCCAGTATTGACAGATTTATAATATTTTAACATGAACACAAGTTTGCTTGAATTTGTGTGAGTTTTTATATAAGTGGGTAGTACTTAATAGAATTTTAAAAATTCACTTTGCACTGTTTGGACAATCCGTGCTGTTTCAGAACCCCGATGATATTACAGTCCATTCTTCGGGCAGGATCAGAGCACAGGACGGCATATACTCCAACACTTACGCCCTGTCTGACCTGGTAAAGTACGTATAGCGGTCAGATTGTCATAACATTCCTTCTTATGCTGTTATTTTTGAAAGAACTCTTTTTATCGGTTTTATAGGGAGGGCAAATGGAAGATTTTTGCAAAGTTTGATCACAGGAAGGAAAACACATTCAGCACTGAATTTGAGGTCAAAAAATATGGTGAGCATTCAGAACATTTTTCAAAAATGAATTACATTGTAATATTGGAGTTTTACATATGACAAAATTGTACTGAAGAAATAATTGCAGACTTTGCTGGCAGTAATTCATATAACATTAGGTTTTATTTAGTAGTATTTCAGGTTTTTAGGACAGAGCACGGAGCAATGACGCACAGTTTCTATCAGAGGGAGTGTGCGCATGTGTGTGACTGCTCCGTGTCTTGTCTTTGTATTTGTGTTTTAAACATTTGTTCCCCAATTTTTCAGCAGTTATCTCAGTTTATTTAGTATTAGTAAGCTGTGCCCTGTCTAAACATGTGGGTAGAGAGAGTTAATGTTTCTTTTGTGTACGAGTCTTTGTTTTGGCTCCTGCACGCTGCTAATGCTAACTGCTAATGCGAACTGCTAATGCTACTGGTTTTTAAGCATTTTCCTCCGGGTTTCAGTAAAGTTTTCTGATTCTGATGATTTATTTCTCCTTGCTGTTGCCATTTGAAGCGTCTATGGCGCTCCAGACCAGAATCTCCCCTGTGAATCATCTGTGTTTAAAGCCCTGCATTTTTATTACTGTAAATGAAATGAAAAGAGGCGAATATGGGTTTACCTTTACATTTACAGTTTAAAATGAAAGGAAAGTGTTCTGTGAGCATATTTGGGGTCATATTTAGGGTTTACACCATAAAAACAGGATCCTGCGAAAAGCAGGAGATGACTGTAATAAAATCTTATCTTTAATAAACTATTTAGAAGTTTTTAATTGACAAAAATTATTTAAAACATTTAAACAATTATGTACGTAATGACATAATTTCCTGCTAATTTTTTCACGTTTACATTTTTTACACCAAAAATGCACGAGAAAAATGTTTAAAAAATTTCTTAATTAAAAAAAATATATCACAGCACTCATGGGACAAAAAATGAAAAACACCCTGAACAGGTCACCCATCGGTCACAGGCCTTTGACCACATGCAGTTCAACAGAGCCGAGGTGTCGGGTTTTTATGTGATTTTCATATTAGGCAAGAATATCTGCTAACATGCTCATGTTCATCTCATGCTTGTCTGAAACCCAGTGCTCCCAGCATTCAATATCACTCTCACACCAGTGAAACATCATTTGGATCTAGACGACCAGGAGTTAGTAGTGAAGGTGTCTGCCAGGTCAGTCTCAGTGCTTAAGATGGAAACAAAGTCATTCAGAATGGTTTGCACTGAAATAGTTCATATGTAACAGATTTACAGCGGTGACAAGAACCAGTGGTCATATATGCCTAAACCTTAAATCATGTCAGTGACCATTTTATTTACTTTCCAAAGCCAGTGAACCTACACGCATCTAAACTTTTGTAATGATGGTAAATTTGCTTGTGTATTACTTTGCCTTGACGTTTTCTGTATGCTTCCTTCTACCATGAATGGGTTAAAAAAATATAGTTTAGGTGCTCAAAATTATCAAAAAAGAATGTCTCAGCCATATTGTAACTTTTTATGAGGTAGCATTCATAGGCATTAACATTCCAGCACCATGGCTGTGACTAATTCAGACAAACATGGTTCTCTAGGCAATCAAACTACTCTGAATGACTTTTACATTTTGAGTTACTTTGTAAAATTGTTGAAATTTCATTTTAACATGAATGCTGTCTTTTCCCAGGTATCTGTATGGTGAGCCAGTGGAAGGAGTTGCATATGTCATGTTTGGAGTGGAGATCAATGAAGACAAAATAAGACTGCCCACCATGAAACAAGTGAAAGATGTGAGTGAAACAAAATGTGTCGATAATTACAACAGGCATCACCTTGGGAAGTAGGTGTAACCAGAGCTATCAAATTCTACCAAAGCCAAAACCAAATGGGTATTGATATGCCACTACCACTTTCCTTCTACCAATGGTTTTAATTCCCAAAACCTCACAAGATTTCTCAACAGCTAATGTGACTTTACAAGAGACATTCATGCTGTAGCCACAGTCAGGCAGGTGTACCGTTCTATGCAGATCATCTCAATATTAATTAAGTAGCCCTGTTCTAAACACAGTGTGTTGTGACATTTAATAGTTGTGATAAATCTGGCTAGGGCAAATTGGCCTGATAATCCTGTAGCATCAGCAAGGCATTAGCCATTTTTAATGGTCTGTAGAGAATGTGTATACATATATAAGGCACCAGGCAGTGATTGCTGACTATGCCACCCAAGTAAAAAGCTGGGGTTCCATCCAAATAAGCAAGTTCTTAGTTTGGCGGGAGCAACACAACAGAACCAACCCAACAACAACTGCTGATATAAAAATATGAATATTTATTATACAATTCCAGCTCTTTAAAGTGTACAGTAATCCTGGGAGTTACGTTCCAAGAGCACCCACATATAGTGGAAAAACTGTGTTGTTGTGTTTTGGTTTTTAAAAAATGCCTATTTTTATGGTGTAAACCCTAAATATGCCCCCAAATATGCTCGCAGAACACTTTAATTTCTTTTAAACTCAGTGCAGTGCATTACCCTCAATGAAAATATAATAGTAAACTCATATTCGCCTCTTTAATTTAATTTACAGTAATAAAAATGGAGAGCTTTAAATAAGAGAAACACTGAGATGATCCACGAGGGAGATTCTGGTCTGGAGCGCCACAGACGCTTCAAACGGCAGCAGCAAGGAAAAATAAGTCATCAGAATCAGAAAAATTCATTGAAACCCGGAGGAAAATGCTTAAAAACCGTTAGCATTAACAGCGTGCGTTTGCAGCATGCGGCAGCCAAAACAAAGACTGGTACACAAAAAAAACGTTGAAATAACTCTTCTCTACCCACATGTTTAGACAGGGCACAGCTTACTAATACTAAATAAACTGAGATAACTTGAAAATTGGGGAACAAATGTTTAAAACACAAATACGAAGACAAGACACAGAGCAGTCACACACGCACACTCTCTACTCTCTGAGAGAGACTGTGCGTGTGTGCTGCTCTCTCTCTCTCTCTCTCTCTCTCTCTGCCTCTGCATAGCATTCTCGGATTGGCTACTTTCAAAAGGCCTCCAAGTTCAGCGGTATTTTACCATTTCAGGACACACTTTCTATATTTATAGTTATATTTTATATGAAAATGTAGCGGAATTTACATTCATATTTGTTACAATGCTTTTAGCTCTAAAATGCCCAGACAGCTTGCAGAAGCGGCTGAATTATCGCCGTGGTCCACTACAGGTTCGCCTATCGGTCCATTTCACTCCAGGCGGTGGCTTCAGTACTATAACTTTCACCCTTGCACATTCACACAGACAACAAAGAGAAACCGACATTATCTCCACAGCAGAACAGTAAAGCACCACAACAGACAAAGTAATCCAATCCAAAATAACGGTCAAATCCCAAAAAGCCAGTAATAATACGTTACATGTGGCAGACAATCTATACAGTCCTCAATTGACTTGTGGCGTTTTAGTCTTTACATTGATGAGGCAAAGTCTAGTAATGGGCAGCACTAAATCTGGAGCCCAAATTCACCGTCAAGCTCAGAGCAGATTAAGCTAACTACCAGCTCCACACATTCGCCACCTCGCAGAGCTTCAGACAAGCAGATCAACACAAGAGGAACACACGTTTCCCTGACACACATATATGTTAATTTGATTATATTTGGTCTACCTGGTCTGTCATGTGAAATGATCACCCCATTGGTTGTCTAAATTAACAAATGCAGTTTTAATTTAACAAATACAATGGGATACAGATATTCAGACAATTTTGTTGACATTATTTATTACATTCCAGACTTATATCCTCTGCAAATGTACACACATAATGTAAAAAGTATTCAGACACTGTGAATTAATAACATTAGCGTGTTGTTGCAAATTTGTTGGCAGGGAAAGCTTGTAAGGACAATTTTGTCCTATTTTTGTCCAGGGTCACCCGAGTCCCTCTGGTAGGGTTGTGCGATATGGCATAAAATTCATAATTTTATGGCCCTACGTCCCAATACTTTTGGCCACTCAGGATTCACAGTGCCTATTAATGGACGAAAGTATTGGGACGTAATGTCGTTCAAAACTAAGGTTGAGCATCCCAATACTTTTTTCTCTCCTCCATACCATACAGGAAATAACGTCTTGTTTTAGTCAACAAAAATGAAAAGACATTTTAGCATAGTTTTTATTTTGTAAACCACATCTCGTTCTTATTCGTCAATAATATTAAATTATATTTTTTATGGTTATCGTCACATGACCAGCATTTACATTAGAGCTCACATTCTTGCTGAAATGTGAATCTTCCCTTGCTGGCTGATGAGATTAAATGAATTCTCCTTTAATATCTCATACATCACCTGTTTCCAGTGTTGTGTAATGTCCTAGTATCATTTCAGAGAACCATCCCCACATCACGATTCTCATACCATCATACTTCACTATAGGGTTGTGCATTCCTTCCAGACTCTGACCAGAGTACATTGTTTCAAAATAGCTCCAATTTTTCTAAATATCTGAGTTTAGAAGATTTGTGTGGAGGAAGAGAGATCACTGAGGTGTAGTTCATTGTACAACTGTTTCTGCTGCTTTTTTCTTGCAACTCTTTTATAGTGGCTGTCAACTTCTCTCTTACCTTCCTTATCATTAGTCTGAGACACATTCCTGCACCTTCTAGGGGGCAGTTAGTTGCAGTTCATGAACTCTCCACTTGGATATTATTAAACCAGTAGTACTTACAGGGGTGTTTGTTAATACTTTTTCAGCTTAAAGAAGGGAATGCCACTCTGACTATGGACGAGCTTAAGAGGGCTTACCCCAACATCCAAGACTTAGTGGGCTCTTCTATATATGTCAAAGCTTCTGTCATGACCAGCTCAGGTATTTGACATTTTTTTCACCCTACATGTATTTGTAGCCCAGTCATGCCTTCAAGAAAACACATTCCCAAAAAGGTTCACCCGGTCTTGATTAAAGTGGGCTAAATGGGACTGATGGACTGAGTTATGGTCTTTAATGCTCAGTGTTTATCTGCCTAGAGTTTTCAGCCATCACTCACGCACGATTAGTTAACATGGTCATTAATTTCAGTTCCACTGTACTTACAAAGGAATTGCCAATAGGTTTACTTAAGAGGCACTTACAATAAAATCTAATGGAATGATACTTCCATTGGTTTCAAGTCAAATGGCTGTTGTCTTCCAAGCACAAATTAATTAAAAGTATGGACATGCAGCAGAGTGGCTTACCCCAGGAATACGGAACAGAAGACACAATTATAAAATTACTAGCAAAACATCTCATGGGGTAAAGTATAAAACCTATGCTAATCTAAATCTCCTGCTGAGGACCAAAGTTGTGTTTAGCCCTGCAGTCCACCTCAAAGTACGCACCTTGTTGAGGTTAACAATGGGGCAAGAAACTTTTATGGTGAACGGATTTGGGACACGCTATGATTCCACCCACAATTCTGAGGCTTTGCTGCCCTTTCCTGTTCAGATACTGTATAAATGATTTTTGATGTAAGCACTAATCCCACTCCATACTGTGCTTCTATTCAAATAATGCCAAAAAAATGCCATTGTGTTTTCATGAAAACCAGTATGTTTGCATATACTGTACTGGCCTATTCTGTGAGTAGCAGTTTAGCCCCATTGATCCGTGTTGAAAAAATAAGGAGTATGTTTTCTGAATGAGGCATAATATAGTTCAGCCAATCAACGCATGTGTATATATATATATATATATTTTATATAACATAATAGTATAATGTATCTAATATCAGGATGCTGTCATTCTCAGGAAGCGACCTGGTGGAGGCTGAGATGTCTGGCATTAAAATAGTTGTCGCATCATATGTGCTCTCCTTTAAAGGAACTCCCAAAATTTTTAAACCAGGCCTCCCCTTCGACCTGACGGTGAGTCCAACCCCTGGTTCACAGGTACACTGTAACCTATTTCAGCCACGTTTGTAGGAATGACAGTAAATGTTTGGCTTTTGATTCTCAGCTTAAGGTCAGCCACCACGATGGATCTCCTGCTCCAAATGTTCCTGTTAAAATCAACTTCCTGTCCAGTCCAGTCACAGTACACAGCGGCACCATAAAGCTGTCTTTCAATATGCCTCCTGAGTTAATGCCCCAGACAATAACAGTGAGTTAAATAGACACACACACACACACAAACTCACACACACAGTGGAAGAATGCTTCACATGAGCCCATGTATTCATGTGTTGATTGCAGGCACAAACTGAAATGCCAGGTTTGAAAGACCAGCAACAGGCAAAGGGGAGTTTGCTTGTGAATCCATACATGCCTTATAGCTCACTTCGTCAGAACTACCTGTACATTTCTGTAGACCGTTCTGAGGTGAAGTTGGGAGACGTCATGAACATGAAGCTACACATCAGCACATTCTCCCAGAAGGAGCGGAGCTACATTCAGCACATTTCATATATCGTGAGTCATCCAGTTGTTTTTCTAATCAAGGGGCTAAAGGAAGAAACAGGTGGAGGAAACACTTTACCTGAACTTCTTTTCATAACATTAACATAACCATTCCAAAAATAAGGTTACCAGATTGTTAGTTTCCAGCTGAAATATGATTAACAACACACCAAATGCCCCCCATATAAGTATTATTAATGATGAAATGTCAGCATTATTACCAAATGATCAATAATGATGAATAATGATAATAATGGTAAATAATATAATCATAAAATAATAAAAGCAAAAACTTTTATTTATTAATTTTACACCCGTTTGACAGTTAAATGGAACGGTTACTGTTTTAAAGTGTTGGTGATGCTGGTGACATGGTGGTTCACCACTGAAACTTGCTCAGAGGTACCTCAGTGGTGCCACTGGGAGTCCTGGGATTTGAAGCCATGACCTTCCAACTTACTAGTTGGCTTAACTGGATGATTTAAATAAAAAAACTCCAATCTGATCCCTATACTGACTCAGCCTCCCTGCTCTCCTTAGGTTGTGAACAAGGGGAAGATCATCCATGCTGGCAGGGTGCATGTAGCAGGTCAAGATATCACTAATATTCCACTGCCGATCACCTCAGAGTTTCTGCCCACCTTCCGGTTCCTGGCGTACTATGTCTTGACATGGGAATTTGCAGGGGAGGTGGTGGCAGACTCTATAGTGGTGGAAGTGGAGAGCCAGTGTGTGGGATCAGTAAGTCTGGTTTTTCAGTCACAGTCTCTGTTGGAAATCGAGGTGCAATGAGAGTGTCCAGTTTATTTTGTGCACCTACAGCACACTGCAGTTACACTCATTTGCCATTTGATCAGAGACACCTATCTTTTCACAAGTCAGAGACCACCCTCTCATTCAATAAATCTGCTCAAGTTCCTCTTAAAATAGCTATTATGTACAATGCATTTTGTTCTTAGGAATCCTAAAAGGTGCACTTGCAGTACAAGCTGCATTCAAGGACCAAGAAACCGTAAGGTGTCCCATTTCTCATTTTGATATGCAAAGGGGTTCTTATGAATGCCCTTTATTCACCCCTAACTCAAATTAACCCTCAGCTTGCATCTATTAGTCCTTTCGCCTGGAAGTGAAATAAATAAAAAGGCATTCTCATAACTTGTACGTTTACGGTTACAGACCACAGCCCTGCTGCACAATATATCGGCCTCCCCCAACCTTTCCTGTCTGTGGTCAGATCCTGAGTTTAGAGGATGGTCAAAACAAACATACTCTCTGCACACTGGCAGGGTCAGCATGTCAAATAAGGTGAGCAGGAAGAGCGCTTATGTGTTTAAACTTGACAGTTTTCCTGCTTTAGCTCACAGTTGGCCCAGTGAGTGGAGAGGAGTTGGACACGTACACGCCAGGGAGCAGCTTTCGCTTCCAGATCAGAGGTGACCCTGGGGCAAAGGTTAGTCTGGTGGCCGTGGACAACGCCATTTTCCTGCTGAGCAAGAGCCGACTGACGCAGAGGAAGGTGATGTCATGAGAGCACTGCGCTTTAAAATGCATTGCATTTATCAGTAATTAGGTTAGCATCATGTTTATAGTTAATTACGATGCTAACTTAACTAGCACCTTTGATTCAGTGCTTGGACATGCATATGTCATACATGCCCATCACCCTGCAAAATGCTTAGAGTGTCTTTTAGCTGGCATAACAGAAATGGATGATTACTGTTTTCCTTCAAGCATGCTGAGCTTTTGAATGTTGTTGGATTAACAGCAGTTCAAAGAGTTCATGTGACTCGGAGGCAGGACATGCTAGCCATGACCCTCCCGGTGTTGTTGGTTTTGCATGATTGGGGGAGTCCTTGCTAGTTTGGGGAAATGGGCATGGCAACACTGGGGAGAAAATTAGGAAAAATTGATAACCTGTTCCTATGACTGGGTCAGCATCTAGCACAGTATGTTGGTTTCCCTCCTCAAACACTCGTTAAACCAGGCATTTAACAGGTGAGTAGAGTCAAGTGTGTGTGTGAGCAGTGAAACTAACAAACTGTGCTGTACAATGGCCCTCCTGGACCTGACTTGGGCACCCCTGATTTAAATAATTTCAGCTCTTAAAAGTCTTTTGTTCACTTGGAAGTCTTTTATGCATAAGGATGTAGTAGAACCTTTCTACTGGGACAGCCAGCTAGGTCCAGTTGTATTGGTCCATGCTCCTGACCCACAACTATGCAGCAATTCACTGCTTGAACCACATAATCAAGTTCGCCGATGACACAAACGTGGTGGATTTGATCAGCCAGAATGATGAGGCAGCACACAGAGAGGGGATGCGACGGCTGATGG
The DNA here is from genome assembly GCA_037974405.1 of Brachyalestes nurse. Classification (NCBI taxonomy): domain Eukaryota; kingdom Metazoa; phylum Chordata; class Actinopteri; order Characiformes; family Alestidae; genus Brachyalestes; species Brachyalestes nurse. The sequence goes on along the minus strand of JBBPCY010036824.1, from coordinate 3,954 downwards.
ACTAGTGCACAGCTGACAGCCTGTCTGGATAAAATAAGAGATGGTTGTTGACTAGGGAATGACATGATCTCTCCCCGCTGAGCACTGGCAGCTCCTCATTGGAGGTCGTCCAAGTTCCTTGGTGTGCACATCATGGAGAACCTCGCGTGGACCCTCAACACCAGCTCTATCACCAAGAAAACCCGGCAGCATCTCTACTTCTCATGGAGATTGAGGAGAGTGCACCCTCCACACCTCACCATGTTCTACAGAGGAACCATAGCATTCTCTGTAGCTGCATTATGGCCTGGTTTGGGAATTCTAACATTTCCGATCGCAAGACCCTACAGAAGATTGTGAAGACAGCTGAGAAAATCATAGGGGTCTCTCTCCCCTCTGTCACAGACATTTGCATCACACAAATTCTGGATGATCCCACTCACACTTCACACCCTTTTCTCCCTCCTCCCATCTGGCTGTACCATACAGGCCTTCACTGCCAGAAGGGGGAATACTTTCTTCCCTTTAGACAAGACCATTAGCGTAACAAATAACAGTGTACCACTGATGTTGTGGTGTAAGCATGGATAGGTCACTTGTAATCCTCCATCTAACCTGGTACCGTGCCCCTGTCTCCATTAGATCTGGGAAACAGTGGGCCGCTCGGACATGGGCTGCTCTTTAGGGGGAGGGAGGAACAGTATGCAGATGTTTCAAGAATCAGGACTGACCTTTGAGTCCAACTATAGAGTATCAACAGGCCAGAGCCCAGGTACAATTACACACACTTTAATTGCTACTGTGTTTATAGCATGCATTTAATGTTGTATTGGATTCATGGACTACATGCACTACATGTCTCAATATTTCCATTTAAAAATAATATCGTTTTGTTTACTGCTGGGTGAAACGGTTGGGGGGGGGTCGATGGGTCTGCTGGGTCCCTGCGGCCTCCAGGACTTCCTCTGCCTCCCTTGGCCACCGGGGCACTGTGCTTGTCCCCTTGCCCTCATTATAAAAAATTCCATGAAAAACTCAGACACTACATGTGCACTCACATGTACACACAGACACACACCCGATCCAATTAGAGCTTGACTTGGCTGACTACACAGAAAACGCTCACTGTGAGATACTAAACTGTCTAATCCTCTGGAAATTGTTGGTGGTTCTACATTCTTCATTCTTCAGTTCTTCAAAACAATTGCATTATTGTACACCAAACTACACATTCTTGATCTCTGTCTATTCAAATATCAACCGCCTCATGAAATAACGACTATTGTATTTAATAATAACTGTTGTATTAAATTCTGACTAATGTTGCAGAAAGTAGGTGAATTCTTCAATGTGTTTTTTTATTAAGAACGCTCATGCAATATCCATCCCAGGAAAAGGCGCTCTGCAGCCAGGATAAATCTCCGAGCCCAGCTGGGTGAGCACAAACTGCAACTTCACACTTACTCTCAATGCTGGACAAAAACTGAGTACTTGGCAGGAACAGGCACAAAGAGTTTTTAAGAATGAATGAATGGGTTTTTTTTTCCTTTTTTGCATAAAATGTCAGAATTGTTTAGGAACTGGAGCTATCGTTTTTTTTTTTTTTTTTTTTTTTTTTCGATCTGATACCTCCTTCCAAGTAGCTTCCAGATGTAACGTAATGTAACCACACAAATGCACATAACAGTCTGAGGAATGAGGAAAAGTTGAATCTCCTGGAACAAAAAATGTTTTTCTGTAATCCAGATAAAAAAAAACTGTGCAGAGTGACTGCACTTGTTGGCCATTTGATCAGAATCCCTGACAGAGGGGCTCAAAAATGTAAAAAGGACACTAATAAAGGTGCCACATTATAGAAAAACAATGGAATTAGTTGCTTTACTTATAGTGTCCACCCACTGAAATACAAGTGTAAAAACAACACATTCTCCAGGACTCTTCAAGACCAGGGTTGCAAACTTCCAACTGCTGTTGATTTGTTTCCTCTGTTCGTGTATTTGTTTGTTTGTGTGCGGTCATGTGATCAGAGAAAAAGCACTCTGGAGATTTTCTGCAACGTTGCTGCAAGGCCGGTATGAATGAAATCCCCATGCCCTATTCCTGCCGCCGCCGCTCTCTCTTCATCACGGAGGACTGGAGTTGTGTGATGGCTTTCCTCGAGTGTTGCTCCCAGTACTGGGGAGAGGCGCTGGGTGTCATCACCCCACCACCTCCAACCACCGCTGAGCCTCCTACAACACCACCTGTCTTTGTGAGACGTCGGCCTCCTGTCTTTGACGGTATAATTCACACTGGGTCTGTGGCTGCCAGGGAGAGAGTGCGTAAGTGTGCACAAATACACAAATCAGTAAAACTTTTAATCAAAAATTGAAAATACACAGGATGAAGAGGCAGTTTTGCTCCGATTTGTTTTGCCAAATGAAACAATGGTCCGGTGTTTGCAGGGACAGAACAAATGCAGCATCAAATTTCATTTAAAATCCAAAACGAACTGACATTAGAGTTTCTAAGGAAATGTGGTGTCTGCGAGATGCATCAGTTCGATGCTAATTGTCAGTCTAATACAGACCAAAATCACTGGGTCTAATATGGGGAGCAGTCCAAACTAAATTGCATAAATGCTGAACTAAACTTTAACCAAGAAGCCGTAAAGAGAGACAGACAGATAAGGACAGAGTAACACAAATGAGCAGCAACTGTGTCTCAACAATGGCTCCCTACTCCCTACATAGTGCATTTAAAATACAGGCTCCTGCGCTCAAACAGTGTACAGTATGTCTGACAAAGCGCCTCTGGTGATTCCGCCATGTGTGCAGATTTTAATGGACAAACTTTATGGGTGCCATAGATTGTTGTAGAAACTTTATTTTTTAAAGAGGACATAGGGAGCAATTTTGGATTCAAAGTGAACGTTTTATTACCAGCTTAGTTGTAGAAGAAAAGACGGGGTCAGACTGGTATTTTGTTGTGGGTATACAAGGTTGCCATATCGGTAACAGTCATGAAAAAGTGATATCATGCCGCCCCTCGTGTGAAAAAGCAACAGGTCTCAAGCCTAGTCCTAAGTAACTACAGGCAAAGTTCAAAAGGACTGAATGTTAAGGGACTTGTTGACTTATGACCTATTCAGGTGGGTTCTACAGATTTAAAATATTAACTAAATATCTTTTTATGCCATGCTTTAATGCAGTTCAAGCACTTCCTGCACTTCCTGGACTTCCTGGACTTCCTGGACGTCCTGGGCCTCCTACATATCTTGAACGTTCTATTATTCAAGACTTTCCTGTTATAGTAGCACAAGCCGGCGCTTTAGATGATTCGGGGCCTAATGCACGTTTTGAGAGCCCAGTTCTGGTGTCTGAAGATGAAGAGTATGATGATGATGATGATGAAGATGTGGAGGATATTTATGTTCGCACCAATTTCTTCGAGTCTTGGCTCTGGACGGATATCAAACTCCCAGGAGTGCCTGAGCCTGGTGCCAAGGACAGGTATGGGCCACCAGCAATACACTTTCAAATCACCCCAGGACCAAGTTTTCATATCATATACATTTGCATGTGAAAGTCAAAGGACACACTTAAATGAGCCATTTCTTGCTAATGCCAGTTCTGTTTCTATTTATTTGAACTATTCTATTTATAGTTAAAAATATTGATGTGATTATAGAATGTTCACATATTTTCACTTTAAAAAGGAAAAGTCACTCAAAAAGATAAAAAAAATAACAAACACTAGAAGTCAATAGTCAAAAATCGTTTTTTTCTGTAAACACATCTCCGGAACTTCTCTCAACTTGCTCAAACCACATCTAAACCGCAAGGTGTTGAAGACTTGTAGGTGTGGTTTAGGACCCAGTATGACTTACTATGAACCATATAAATGAACGACTGAACTTGAATCTGATCTGTGTGTGTGTGTGTGTGTGTGTGTGTGTGTGTGTGTGTGTGTGTGTGTGTGTGTGTGTGTGTGTGT
>JBBPCY010036784.1:0-13793 GCA_037974405.1 Brachyalestes nurse | reverse complement strand
AAGGTAACGAGTAACGAGAACCTGGACAGAAATGTAGTGAAGTGAAAAGTACGGTTTTGTCTTTCAAATGTAGTGAAAGTTATAAGTTTCCAAAAAAACCTACTCAAGTAAGGTACAGATACTCAAAAACTGTACTTAAGTACAGAACTCAAGTAAATGTACTTCGTTACTGTCCACTTCTGCAAATGCAGATGGATGTAATATTAGTATTCTTGCCCATTGGTGGAAGACTGGACCTTAGTCTGGTGCCTGTAGGGGCATTACCACAGTACGCTATGCTAACAGCCCTAATCACTGGTTTGTGAATCTGAAGTAAAGTGGCCCTTTATAGTCACGTGTAAACACAGCACAGCACACAGTGCTAACAGTGTGTAATTCTTTCTCTGCATTTAAACCATTCACCAAGAGAAGCAGGGGACTGCCACCAGCAAGGGTACCTCAGCCACCCAGGGATTCGAACCCATGACCTTCTGATCTCAGGGCAAATTCCTGAACCACTAGGTTACCAGTATTTCCCATATTGGCAATATTTCGCAGCCCAGAGTGTGAAAAAACATACACACACTGGTCTCTAGCCACCTCAAGAGTAAACATAATGCTCTGAATATAGCAGCTGACAGCTGAGATTAAGCCATCAAACCACCATCACAGAGCGAACCAGAAACCATCAGAGAAACCACAACACCATGAAGCATGGGCATATAGAGTCCACAAGCCGGGAGAGAAATGGTCACCACACCACCATTATAGGTCGTTTTGGACTGTATATTATACCTTTTGGGGGTGTAGAGTGTTTTTCTGTATGTGACACCGAAGGTGAGCACCTGATCACAGGCTGAAAAATGACTATATTTCTTTTTTTAAAGTATTTGCATACATTATCAGAAAATTACCCAGTCAAATTACACGGTCTGGTCCATTAAGCAACAGTAGCCATTTCTGACAGCACAACAGATGTTCCATTTTTAACTAAAAAACCAAAACCTAACGGCCAGAGAGCTATTCTGACCCTGGTTTACATTTTTTTCTGCATAAACCAAGGCTATGTAATATGAATAGAATACTAGTATTGTTATAAGAGATTGCTATTTTGATGCGCCTTGAAGTATAATAATGCAAATTCGAATGAATAGCACATTGTGAATGAAAATTTCGCTTGAATTATTTTGCTCAAAGTATTTTTATTAGCATTATGATCACCTCACTCGGCCTTGTCAGGATGTTTTTAAAATGTAATTTGTTACAGGGCTGTGTGTTGTGGCCTTCTGCAATAGTCATACTGCAATATTGCAATAACAGTTTTGCCTTTTAATGCTAAGGTAAAATACAGTTCTTCCATAATATCTTAATTTATCAATGCCTTTGTTGCATTTATATATATATATATTTTTTTTTTTTTTTTTTTATTCATACCACAAACTATTACTGAAAACAAATTTAGTTTGCAACTCAATGCCCCTCAGATCAATAACAAGTGTTTCCATAGCAATGTCAGTCATGGTGCATTGAACAATAAGGGCACCTTTGAGTCTGAGAATGAACTGTTGAATATATTTTAGTCAAAATAGTGTAAATGATGGTTTTTAATACATATCTAGACTCCAACTAATCCCAGAGCACAGTGCAGATGCAGGGTGTACATAGACTTCAATCCCTCAGGGGTCCATACAACCACTAAGAGATACCAAAAATGATACATAATACAAATGTATAAGACAACCCTTTAACCCTTTAACCTGGTTTCCATAAATATAAACGGTCTAAAACCGCTGTCTGCTCTCCTACACACTCGCCGCTTGCTGTTCTTTCGCTTGGTGCACCGCCACTCAGCATGACATCTGACACCTCAAGCATCAATACAGATTGGGGGAGCTTCCATATAAGGAGTTGTTTTGCCGTATGGCAACGATTTACCATTTGTTGCACTTCCAACATGGATACATGCGGCTTGTTTTCTAAGAGTTAACACTTAATATACAAATAAAGGCAAAGACATAATGAGGCGAACTGAAGTACACATGTGTAGAATGTCTAGTAGGAACTAAGCAGAGGTCTTTCTCCATTCCTTGGGTTTCATCTAGAAGCACGGTCCTCATCCTGTTTCTGTCCAATTAGCTGCATGAAAATGAAGGCATCCCACTGCAGAGTCATGCAAATCAACACCGGTCCAAACTGGACTGCCGAAATCTGTCCAACTAGCCCAAGCTGGTGATTAGACCAATCCTTCCAGCTGGAACTGTGTGGTAAACAATGGGAAAAGGAGTCTGCCACAGGATTTGGGGTCTGGAAATTGTTGTCTGAGGCTTGTGTCGCCAATTCGATTTTGATGCACAACAGCTTGTTGTGATCTCAGCTGACTTGACAACCACAAAACCACAGTGGAGGTTGGACTCCTGTCTGGGAACTTAAACTTTCAGTGGTGTGTAGAAGTTATGTAATCTGAAATCAAGCCACCATTGAACACACAAACCTAAGTTGATATGCCTCCTTTCTGCTTATGCCTTTGTTATTCCAATATGTCTCTGTTTTGCTTCCGTGCCATACATGCAGATCAATCAGCTGTTTCTCTGAAATGATAATGAGATATAATAAGTGTTTACATAAATGCCACTGATGAGGCCAAAGGGGAAAAATGATGTATGTTTCATATTTCAGTCTTAATCAAACACAGTAGAGACAACAGAATGACCAGCCCTACAATATTCCTTACACTGTTGTTGTTGTTTTTACTACATTCATAAAAAATGAATGGGCAACTGCTTAAAGCTTCAACAAACTCGGAAGCGACCATGAGGACTTTATCCTTGAAAGCTTAAGGGAAAAAGCCAAATCTTTCTGAGGTGGGATTTTATCGAGCAGCTTATCCTGAACTTCCACCTTCAGGGGTGAAATTTAAGAACAAGCTTTTAAATATTAAAACGGTGAAAGAAAAAAAAAAATCTATAAGAAGCGAGGGCTTTATGAGTACCCCTGCCGGCCATTTGTCATAAAGTAAGTAAAAGTGAACAGAAAAATCTGATCAAATTAAATGATGTAGCACAACAGATTATACTTAATGTCTGTTATGGGGCCACACAAGGGGATAAACAGTCTAGCACCCCAAACACATACAGAGCAAAAGGTCTTCTGTAGTGATAGCTTGCAAAATGTGCTCACTCCAAGTTTAGTTTAATAATTTGAGTCTGTTTATCACCAGACTGAAACATATTGATTGCAGCTCTTATATTTAGTTTTTATATATATTTTACCTTATTGGAATTTGACGCTTGCACCAACAGTAAGTCCTTAAGCTTTGAATTTGTGTCAAATATTTTTATCCTAAGAATGGCTAAAAGAATGGAGTTTGGTTGGTGGGTGGAGGAGGATGATTTCCCCAAATGTAAGCTGAGACTGCAAGATGAATACTCAAAATGCTGGAGAGCAAAATTTCCTTGTCTGCAGACCACAAGCATCTCTCTGCCTTCCCCTCTTCTGCGATCAAAGCCAAATGCCCAGAGATTCCAGCTGGGGACCCAACATGTTTGGAATTTTAATAACGCTCTTACGACTTCCATACATTTCAAAGCTGTGTTATACCTTTACTCCTTTGTTCTCTGTTAGAACGGCTTCTCACCAACAGTCATTACAACTGCTGACCTGAGGTCTGTTCGCACAGAACACACGGAAAAAACGGTTTCATTCAAAAGCTATATGGTCTCTTATCTTCAAGTGCTAACATATTAGCTGGCACACATTAGTGGTTAGTGGCCTGATACTCACTCTGGAAATGTAGCATCTAATACAGGCCTTCTATTATTCATAGGAAACAATTTTAGAATGTGGTTCCAGCTTTTATCCTGTTGTCAATGGCGTTTGATCTCTGTAGGCAATACATAAGAACTGACTCCTTTCACAGTCTAAACAAGGGTTTGCCATTGCCGTGTTGGGCAATAGCTCACATTTGGTGTGGCTATTAACTCTTTAGAAGCTGTATTTATGGTTGGTAATGAAGGCATATACGTACCAAGACAACAGATGGACTCTAATGAAAAAGCAGATTATTAGTGGTGTATGTGGAGGATGAGATATTTTATTAATATTTAAACTGGCTGAAAAGATGGTGTAGGTGGGTCTGGCAACTTTTTGAGCAGGTAGCACCGGAGCTAGAAAAGTAGCACAAATTTATTCATTCATTATCTGACCTACTTATCCCAACCTGTGTGGTGGGGGTGCTGAAGCCTATCCTAGTGTACATGATTGTGATTATTAATTTTATTAATTTAATCAGATAGTGAATAAGTTTAGGATAGTAAAGACAATACGGGCATTAAGATCATATACTTAAAATTCCAGGCCATCTATTTCAGCTGACAGATGGTAAAATCCCAGATAACTGCTGGCTTTACTTATAATGTGTCATGGTCTTGTGCACGGGGAATGATGTGAGGCACAAATGCAGCTTCCAATGATGTTTTTTTAATACAAAAAGACACAGACTCTACGGAAATCAAAACAAAAAGGCACAAGGGCCTAAAAGAAGAACACTAAACAGTAGACACATAAGGAAGGGGAACCGTGCAGCAGACACTCAGGGTATTAATGAGGGTTGACCAGCAAATGAAGACTAAAACTCAAAGAACTTAAATACTACACACACACACAGGCAAGAACCAATCAAATACCCCAATCACTTAAACTAAACACAAGACAGCTGACACAGTGACCAAAGACACAAGCATACATTCATAAATTCAAAATAAAAGTCCCATACATAACTAAACTATACTGTGGACTTTAGATAATGTTAAAACCAAAAGCCTTATTTTTCCAGGGATTCCTGTCATTCCTTTTTCGCTTGCCATTACAAACATTTGACATCCCTTAACTATATGTTGGGTACAAATTCAAACTTTACATATCATTCTAGGAGATGATTTGAGCAACTGAGGAATGTTTTCAGTGTCAACACTGCACACACCAACTATGGAAAGTAGTTCACAAATGTCAACTGAGCTCCACTATCATGAGCTTGAAGACTTGATAACATATTTGGACAGAGATGTGCTCTGCAAATGCTCACCGTCGAACATGTTCTCAAATTGATTTCTTGACACAGAAACCAACAAAACAGTACCTGCCCATGCAGAACACAAACTGAACGCCAATGTAAGAAGACACACATTTGAACAAAAATGTCTTTAGGAAGAACTCTTCCCATCCCAGCTGCTTTCTGTTCAACCTGCTGAAGGCAAACAGCAAACTTTTGGCCACAACTGAGATACACAAGAGGAACTCTATCTTAAGGTTATCCTCAACCAGGATCTGCCTCATATTCTATAGCACTCAGTACCACTTCTAATTCACTTAAAAAGCACACGATCATTTGGACAAAGTCACATTGCACGACTGCACATCTTGTATTATTTTCCCTTGAAATATTAATACGTTTAGTCTATTGTCTGTATATATTGTTATATTTACACTCTTTATTTTACTTTTCATTCAGTTTTATACAAATGTGTGCGGTTTATTCTATTTTACCAGTTATCAGGAGCAATTCAGGTTTACATTTCACTGCACGCTGCACGTGTATAACTATGCATGTGACAAATAATAAATACATTTTGGACCTTCGTACATTTTGGAATGGAAGGTTAGGACAGAAGGGCTTCGGCAGAAGAAGTAACTCTCCCTGACTGTGTGCCCATCACCAGCTCTGTCTACATTTTAAATTAGGGACACACGGCTCCCTTGGAGAATCTGGCTTTGCTAACAGCCATACTTGGGGGAAAAAATTGCATGGGCATCCCGTATCCTGAGACTTTTGGATATTGCAAGAGTTTCCAACTTCCTGGCACAAGGCAGCGGACTGTGCAAGCAGGAGAGTGAAGGCAGCCAGAGTTAGTCATTATCTCATTGTTTGGAGGCAGAATGTGTGTGTTAATTAGATGCAAAAGAGGACTGGAGCTGCATATAGTGGCGGAGGGAAAATGTTAAGGACGCAGAGTGCAATCACACGACCTGCTTCTGGGCTCAGCCTGATGAAATAATGAACCACCGGGGGAACTTCTCCTGTACGGTTAGCAGGCGCACTGTATGTTAAACAGACCATGTGTGGGGAGCTCGCAGAGTCCGTACGCGAGTGTGTGTGGGTGTTGGTTCTTAGACGGGATCAGACTGATAATAAGTGAGTTTTTTGGAAGATGCCAGGCCTAATGCAATCACCATAAACAAATGTTCCTCACAGCAGCTATCTCCGGAGAACCGAGCAGCATCTGCCCGCTCTCCAGAAGCGACGTGTTATTTTCCCGCTCCACAGATACACGCTGCGTCCCCCACAGCGGGGAGGCTGCTATCTGTTTTTGACAAGAAGCTTCCAAGCTGTGTGCTCGCCTTGAAATGACCATTCCTGGAAATGCCGTGCCCGTTTTAGAATCACGAAACCTAAACATAACTCTGAAAAACATAAGAGCCTCATTTTCTCCCAGTGGGAAAAGAGTTTTAGTCAGGCAAAAGAACAAAAACGCATTTTCTTGGCTGTTTCCAAGCAAAAATGTTGGAGGAATAAAAAATACAAAAGAAAACTAGGAGTGTTTAATACAGAAACTGGTACAAAATCAACACACGTGACAATAAGGATTTGTTCTGGACTTTGGAGCGAGTCCATCCCCAGTCATGAATTTGAATTAGAGTGTGGCATAAACCATCATATGTCTAATAACACAGCATGACAGTTACCAGCCACTGTAATGTGATAATAATAATGATAGACATAATTTGTTATGACAACAAATGACTGCTGTCGTGACATATATATGTTAATATGATAAAGCAGGGTTCAAGTGTCGCTCAGCTTAGTTTTCTCCACCTTGCATGTGTCATGAGCACAATGATCCTTTGTAAACCACCCACACAACACCCACCAACTACTACAACACTGCCTGCACAAATCTGTGATCGTTGGTTGGGGTTTTATTAAATCCGAAGCTCCGGTTTCACACGCTGATCTATTTTACCTGGACCAGTGTGGACACACACACACACAACAAACAGATCATCCGTTAGAGAAGAGACTATTATCTAATCTTCATTAAGGGAGGAGAGATGAAGAGCAGGGAATATTGTAGGGATTAGAGGCTTCACAGCCACACATTTTCCCTGAGAAATGTTTGGAAACATGGAAATATTTAAGGAACACATGAATATTGTGTGACTAGAAAAAAGGTAAAGCGATTCCAAGACCTTGTTTGGACAGGCGGCTCACATCTGACAGATTTTCTGCAGTCTGAATGACAAAAGGACACATTAAATCTACTTGGATTCGAGGACCTTGGAACATGTTACTCAGTTTGACCAATTTTCTGGATTTCTTGTGTTTTTTTTTTTTTGGAGTGATGGTTCTTGAAGCCATAATAAAAAAAGTCAGAGCTGAATCCCATATCCCAGCTCAAACACAGAGAGCTGAAGCTTTAACAGACATTTTTAGGAAACACATGTACTGTGTGCGCTGTAGTTCTACATATTTAATCTTAAAGACTCCGAATATTAATGGTGGAACTTGTTAGCCTGTCAGCTTATACTGTCTGTTGACCAGGTTACTCATAGGTCATGTTCTGCTCATGTTCTCATTTAATTTTCTGCCACTTATCTAAGACTGGGTTAAAATGGTAACTCCATTTGCCCCCTCATTCATTAACAAGACCCAGAAATACCTGAACTCCTAGACCTGAGACTTAACCTCACTCCCACCTTAGAGGGGAAAAGCCATTTCCAGCACAGAACGAAGACCACGTACGTTTCGGTGCTGATCCTCATCCCACGCTCGTTTGAAATGGGTCACTGGGGGTGGGTTAAGTTGGTTATGGCGCTAATCAGGACACAATAGGACAACCCTTAGCTCCCCTGATCAACAGAACCAATCCTGATCACCCATTCTCTGAGTCAACAAAAATATTGTCAATTACCCCCTAGATTTCACCTCGAGCCACATAAAGGCCAGAAACTCCTCTGAGTTTCTCTGAGAGAGATCATTAGGTAGCGGATGGGATTTTGATGTGAATATACTGGGGAGAAACATTTGTTACATTTCAAACTAATGCAACTGCACTTACATCCGTACTGAAGCACTTGTAACCCCCCCCCACACACACACACACGGTGGGCCTCTGTTTAAAAGTCTACTCATATTAGTGACTAGCTCCACCGAAGCGTGGTGGGTAAAATGATGGTTAGACAGTAAAGTGGTACTGAATACAGTAATTCCTGCATCTGCGTGTGGGTGTGATCGTGCTGTAATTATGCAGTGCCAGAAACGGCACTTAATAATGAGGGCAATTAAACAAGCAAGATATGTAGCAAACGAGAAACAGCTAGCACTTCATTCCACAATCTCCTATTCATTCCACAAACTCACACCCTCCCGGGTCATAAAACCTAAATCATTTCACAAAAGGAGGTATTTGAGTGTCCTGAAGGTTTCATCACTGTCAAGTGAAACAAAGTATTCAGCTTTGGTTCTTTAATGTACTTCCCGTGGATATATTCAGCTCAGATTTATGCATGTAAATGTCTTCGATTCTCATAAATAAGAACAAAATGCAAATCTGCATGAGCTTCAGCAAAGATATAATATTGAAAGGGGAAAAAAAACCACATTAATGATTTAAATGCTTGAATGGACGATGCCTGAGTCAGATTTTTTTTATTACCTGCATCTACGAGACCTGTTATGACAGTCAAACTGCCTCACCCAACCCACAAAATTATTAATAAATGTTAATAAATGATACAAACCCGACCCAATGTTTCTGTAAGTCATTTAAAAAACGACTTTGTCACTTTTTGACCTGCCTTAGCAGTGAAATATTCTACTAAGTTGACTTGAACCAGGCTGATGGGACCCAGGCATCACGTTTGTATGGCAAAGCTGTTCGTGGCAGTTACAACAGTAATTAAAGTCATTTTATTTTTGCAGAATTTGTGGTTTAGTTATGGTCCATTCCGTTTTACAAACTAGTTCCCCAAAGGTTATGAGAGACTTTCTGAGGGATTCAAATTTAAGGCGAAACAAGCAGCTTCACTTTTTTTTTTTTTAGAAACCTTGAGATTTACTGACTGTGTGTTATTGTCTTCATGTTTATCTTCTCCTTTTTATCAATCGATGTGATTAAATTCTCCAATATCTCCCAGAGCATCACCCTATTCATGTCTCCTTCGATGGAGTTGAGTACTGTTTGTAGAGGAGCAGCCTCAGATCACGATGCTCCCTTCTTCGTACTTCCCTGTGAGTGTGGAGTTCTTCTGATCAGCCCCTCTTTCTGCAAACATGGCAAACTGAATTGCTGCCAAAAGGGGATTCTGATCAGAGTTTGGTGCTCCAGAGCAGGCCTAATTGGTCTTAAAAAGTTTCAACTCATCTCTGAGCATCTTCTGCAGAGGAGTTTAACATGCAGGAACAGATATGATGATGGTGATAGTTCATAGCTAATTGTTCTCTGTGTATCTGCTGTTCTTGCTTCTCTCAGATTGTCCTGAAGCTCTTTTCCAGGGGCTGCTGGCTTCTCTCTTACCTTCCTCATGAAACTGGGGCAGAAAATGGGCTTTTGACTAAAAAAGCTTGAGAACCATAAACACACATCTCACTCCTGTCCTCTTGCAGTGTACCGCCCATCCCAGGTAATGAGAACCCATAGATCTGGGTTGCCAGCACGGTTTCAAAATTAAAACCCACACAGACACCAGATAAGCATTTAGTCATATCAACTGAGCAATGAAAAACTAAATAAACAAATGAAACTCTACACAAATAGTCTCATGGAAAATATACAAACCCTGAGCCAATGGTGAGAACAAATCCTCTGTGCACTCTCTAAGAGAAAATGTGTAAGTGGTATTTATTAAAATGTGTCATTTGCTCCGATGGCAGATTTCCAAGCTTCCTTCACGAGTGTTTGAGCTCTTCCACCGGTTTATTTCTGTACAGTACACGCCTTCAGGGGAGCCACTTTGAGTGGCATAGAGACACACACTGCGGCACACCTGACACTGCATAATACTGCAGGTGTGTCAGTGAAAACACAGCCACACATTCTAAACTTAAAAATAACACGTTTTAGTGCATTTCACAGCAAAGAAATTTGGTTTCCGTCATTCTGTGAAGGCTCATTACTGGCGTCGAGGACATTTCAGAAACGCTTCCTTCTCGTTGATGTACAGTTAGAGACTGTAGCTCATCTGATGATGCCCAGTGTGTGTTGACTGTCCTGTAGCCCTGGGGTGCACAACACACAGCCTGCAGGCAAGACATGGCCCGGAAGCACTCTTTATCTGGCCTGCCAAGGAAAGTACCAAGTACAAAATGATGGGTTTTTAAAATAAATATTGCAGTCATAGCCAATTGGATGCTGACTCCCAGCGATCCCTTTGAACATTTGAATCATTGCCCTATCCACAATCATCCCCAACAGTCCTTAGTTTCATATTTTCCTTTGATGGTCCACCTCGGAAAACCAGAGCATCATTAAAACCCAAAGGGGAAGCTAAAAATTCCCATTATCAGAGGAGTAAGTGTGTCTTTGTCAAAGCCAAGTGTGAGTAAAAATTCTGATGTCGAACACAAGACCTAAAGTGGACATCAAAGTGTGTTTTATCAAAGAAATCTTGGTGTTCCCTCATGCCTGGTGGGTTTGGAATGTGTGCCTGTGGCCAAAGAAATAAAATTCAAGAAGGTGCTGTGAAAAAATAATATCCAGAGCCCAGTGATCTCCAAGGTGAGGACAGACAGCAAGAGATCGAAACACTTCAAAAACAGCTGCTGAACAAAGTGTGTCTGAAGAGAAACGAAAGCTGTCCATTGCATGGACCAGTGCTGGATGTGTGCTGGATTGCCGGATTGCCAAACATGCAGCAAAATCTGCTCAATAGAGGATTTGTGAAATATTGTACAATGGAGGTATGCAATGCGCTTTGTCCTGAGGCCAAAAATCACATTAGCCTTTAAAAAAATAACCCATCAGTGGCATGTTTTTGACATGTCCAATAATTAATACTGTCAGATAAATGGCAAAACACATGACATCACATTTTTCTATTGCTTTGGAGGAAAGCCTGGGCAATACTAATACAACTCTGAGGGATGTTGTATTAATCCAAATCTTAGTAGTACAGTAATCCCTTGCTTTTCGCGGGGGTTATGTTCCAAGAGCACCCGCGTATAGTGAAAAACCGTGTTGTGTTTTGTTAAAAAAAATGCCTAAAAATGCCTATTTATTATAGTGTAAATCCTAAATATGCCCCCAAACATGTTCCCAGAACACTTTAATTTTATTTTAAACTCAGTTTAATGCATTAACCTTAAAGAAAATTGAAAGGTAAGCCCATATTCACCTCTTTTCAAGGTAAACCCGTCTTTTAATTTAAATTCCACGCCAAGAAATGCAACTCGGAAGGTTGTGTGACAAAAGTATTGGGACACCCAGTTTTCGGAGAACAAAACCTGATCTACTCGGGCTAAAAATACAAATGAGGGCTCGTTGGAAAGGTCTACTGAACTCGGAAGGTCGCAGGACAAAGGAATTGGAACATCACATTGAGGTGAACGGGTCCCCTTGTGTGAAAACATCCAGAAAAAATATATTTATTGCCACAAAAAAGCAAAAAAAGAGAGAAGATATTTGCAGTTTCCGCGTTATTGTGGGGATTTCCGCGTAAAACTATGAATTCGGTTCTCAAATTCAGCGTGACTGAATTTGTGAATCCTGATCCATGTAAAAATAGGGGATTACTGTAGTGCCCGTGTCTGGTAGACCAACTGGATATTTTCAGTGCATTCATGGCTCTTGCGGTACAGCTGAAACGGTGCTGTTCTGTAGGGAGTCACTGTGTGGAAAACACATACGGTTCAAAGATTTAATGAACTTTGTGGTATCGGATGTTAATTTTTACCTGCGCAAGACCCATGAATCACACACTAAACTGCAGGTGTTTGTAATCAAGTGGCCAAAAAATGCAATCATGTGTTGGATGGTTCTAATAAAGTGGCCAGTGTGTGGAAGCAGAAAGAAGTTGTTTCTAATAAAGTGGTCAGCAAGTGGGAGCACAAAGTAACGTGTCTAGTAGGGGTGTAACAGTACAGAAAGGTCACGGTTCGGTTCACACCATTGTTCTGACATCATGGTTCGGTACGGGTCACGATACAGCGAAGTTAAGTAACAAAAAGTTCTAAAGCATGAGGCTTGGTTTGTTTTGGTTTATTTTAAATAAACAGCAGTGTATTAACCAGTAAACACACTCTTGCTTATATTTTCATGTATGTGTAAGGCAGCAGAAGTGTTACGCCAGTAGGTGGCACTATTGCACCACATTACGACCCAGGTTTATGATTTAATGATTAAGGTTAATGATTTACTGGCGCTTTTTGGTCCCTCTGTGATGCCATATTACTTCAATCACGTCTTCTCCATCATACTGTGTATTCTCCGTAGGATATCATGTACTGAACCGTGACCCATGTACTGTGACGGTTCAGTACCAATACATGCACCGTTACAGTCCTAGTGTCTAGTAGGTGAAATGAAATCAAGATGTTTCTGCAGCAGAGATGAAAGGACACTCTGGCCTTTTTAACAGACTTAGACACCTAAATGATCTCGAAACGGATCTGCGAGACAAAGACAGAGAGATTTACCTCTGCATTTTAAATTAAATGACTCATTTTGATAGCCAGGGACTGGAACGGCAAACACACATTTTCCAACATGTCAAGAGACCTTTTCTGGCAAGAACTGCAGCCATAGCCCTCACAGCTGGAATTCAACAACAGATTCGGGCTGCACTCAGACTACTCGCCTGTCTATTTTCGGAAAATACCAAAAACTGCACCTGTTGAATTACATATTGAACCTCAGAGCTCTGCAGCAGTGAGGAGTAAAGACAGGGAAAGGACACCCCTAGAGGTTTATCACAGCCTGTAGTTTCTCTTTGCACGTCTGAAAGCACATGCATATGAAAACAAATGTTTTCTTTAATGAAGCCGAATCAATCTCCACCACCAACAAGACTGACAGATGATAACCTGCAAGAGGTGCTCAGACTTGTGACCACCTAACTGGAGCCAGACATTAATCAGTTGGTGTCAGAGATACGCTGTGATTTCTCACAGAAGTCTGATGTTGTGTAATAATATAACTGTGGCACATTAAAAAACACTGTCAAAAGGCTTTTATGGTGTGGGTGTCTATGTGAATCCCACCATTGTTATAATAATAATAATAATAATAATAATAATAATAATAATAATAATAATTTTTATTTATATAGCGCTGTACTCAAATTCAAGGCTCACTCTGGGCTTCATGTTCTACAGAGGCACCATCGAGAGTGTCCTGACCAGCTGTATGACAGTCTGGTATGGAAACTGCCACAGCTCCGACCGCAGAACCCTTTAGAGGATTGAGTGGACTGGCGAGCGCATCACTGGCAGCTGTCCACCAAACCTGCAGGACATTTACATCTCCAGCTGCATCCGCAAAACCACCAGCATCATGGAAGATCCTCACCATCCCTGCCACTGTTTACCCCCCTCCCCTTCTGGTGAGTGATTCTGCAGCATCAGAATCTGCTAGCTTCTTGCCCCAAACTGTCTAACTCCTGAACACCGTGCTGCCTCCCCACCCCACACCACCCCAACCCAACCCAACCCACCCCACACACACTGAACGGTCTACTCCACACCCTGCTCTGCACTACACAACACCACACCCTGCTCTGCACTACACAACACCACACCCTGCTCTGCACTACACAACACCACACCC
>JBBPCY010036753.1:0-13796 GCA_037974405.1 Brachyalestes nurse | reverse complement strand
TCAGGTTCAGGGACTGGACTGGAAATGAGAGTCTTTAAAAGTCCTTCAGGAAGCCTGGAGAACTGTTCCTCAAGACTACATTAAAATACAAGAAAGTGTGGCAAGAAATGAAGAAATGAAGGCCGTCATGTACAGTACTGTACATTCTCACACTCCCCGTTTTACCTTCCACACTCTCTTTTTATCATCTTTATCTCCTTTTTATTTTTTTTCTCCGGTTATTTCCATAAATTCTGACAAATTACCTCCCCTGCCTGAAGTGTAGTTGATTAGCTAAGACACATTTGGTGTCTGAAGTTTGCTAATTTAGTTTTAGTGCTAGAGCGAACAACCTAAAGGGAAATGTAGCTAAAGGAAGATTTGATAATCGCCAAAAGACTTGCTTGTGTGGTTTCTGACAGTGAATGGTAATTTGCATTGTGGACTTGTTATTTCTTGATAGCTACACTGAAGAAGCAGAACCTAAATATGTAGGGGATGATTGATTCCATTTTGGGAAAAATTTGGGTAAAGTCACATGACTTTAATCATTTTCTCCCCAAAGTATTGCATTAGCAGTCTGAATGATGAGAAGAGAGCAGGTTGTTTAAGGCTAAGACAGGGTAACCCAGCAGGCGTCCCGTCTGACTCAAGCTAACGGGCAGGCAGGTTTCCACACGCACCGTCTGACGCGTCCATCTGTCAGTCCTCCAGCTCTGTGAGGAATGCACACCTCTCTTGCTGGCAGCTCAGCTCACGCGCCGCTGTCTGTTTTCTTCGCTTCTCTTCAGACCAGGAGGATGTCTGAGTGTGCTTTCAGAGAGCTGGCATTATCAGATGGATTCAGACAATGCTAATCTGATAAAGCACCAAAGATACATTTTAGGAGATGTCTGGGTCTGAAAGAGGATTTTAAATCTTGGAAGTCACACGTGGTTTCTTTTACCTCAAAATATGCAGGGTTTTTTTTTCATTTTTGCACACTTTTTCTGTTATAAAACTGTATTCACTCACACTAGTGCTGTTTCTGCTCCAGTTACTGCACTGTATGTTGTTTATTCCTGTAATATTGTGTTGTTGCGCTTGTGGTTTTCTTGTACTTTTTTCTTTTCTCTCTTTGCACTCTGTGTAGTCCAGTCCTGCCTGCACAGTAGTTTTCTGGTGTTCCTGTTTTTTGTTCTTTGTGTTGCCCCATGATCCTGGCAGAATGTTGTGGTCCTGGAGGAATGATCCGGTCCTCAAGGAACGTTGTTTGGTGTCACTGTGTACTATGTAAATGGATGAAATAACAATATGACTTGACTTGACTTGATCTGACTCTTGTGCGATGGGAGGTAAATGAGAAATAGCATCTGGGCGGTTGAGGCTTCTTTTGTAATTATAGCTGAAGGATGAACACAAATGTGGTGTCTCAGGGAACATGCACAGTCCTGACTGTGATATCCAAACTCTATTTTGACTAGGAAAAGCTCCAAACACTGATTATCATGGAGCTGAACTGCTTTGGGCGTCATGGAAGGGTGAGTGATTTGATATATAACCTCAGCATACTTTAAGGGGCCTTGACCTTCATTTCCTCTACCAAAACTAACCATTTAAATATCAATAACCATTTTATCCCTTAGAATTGAACAGGATGATTTTGGTACTGTGACTTTAAGACTGATACATGTAAATGACCCCTGTTCTGATTGGCTGCCTTGCATGCTTGTCCCTGATGCCTTTAGGCCTCTGGGCTGAAAGACTCTTTTTAGACTGTAAGCTGATATCAATCAATAGATATCAATCACAATTACAGTGAATTCAAGTACATTTTACTGCTTATTTGCAATACTCAGAAGAAAATGCTTGCATATTATATATATATATTAGGGCTGTAACGATATACGATACAAAACCGAATTCACGACACTCAGGTCCACGAACCCGAGTGTGAGGTGTGAGGAGTATACAGTTCCCGCCCAGAAACATACGTTTTTCGCCGTATTAGGAGGATTTTCACATCAGTTTCTTTTCTTTAACCAATAGCTAAAGATCTTAGGGTTTCAAAGAGCCTTCCCACAAGTTTACAAACATACAAGCACAGACTCTTTGTTTACCGAATTATGACACTGGGCTTAAAAGTGTCTATAAGCTGGCTGGGTTGTGATGAAACTGCGTTGGAGTTTCTGTGTAATTGTTTTATTGTGTTTTAAGCGAGTTTTGTGCCTCCGGGCAGCTGGAGCAGTGAACCAAGAAAGACATGTCGACTCCTCCATCTCGACTCCTCGTGCGGTTCACCGAAGCCTTGTCCTCAGTATGAATGGAAAGGAAGCGGTATTTAAGCGTTTATTAATTTATAATTTTGTGGTAAAGATAAGGTGTCTCCAATCAAAATAGTGCCTCAGAATTTTTCCTCTCCTCCACCGCAAATGAATCGTGATACGAACCGAATCGTGGGCCAAAAATCGTGAAGCGAACGGAATCGTGAGTTTGGTGTGTCGTTACAGCCCTACGGTTTACCTTTACATTTTCTTTAATGGTAATGCATTAAGCGGAGTTTAAAATTAAAGTGTTTGGGGAGCATATCTGGGGGCATATTTAGGGTTTACACTATAAAAAGAGGCATTTTTTTTTACCATATCACAAATTTTTCACTATATGCGGGTGCTCTTGGAACGCACCATAAATATATTTTGTAGTATTAGTGTTTAGTACCTAATTGGGACACACCCTTATTATATATTTTGTAGCATTAGAGTGTAGTACCTAACAGGGATACACTCATAGTATATACTTTTCTTTTGACAGGGTTTGTTAGAGTATGTAACTGGCAGTAAATTGGTAAAAAGCAGGTGTTGATCTTAGTGTAGCTTTACAGGTATGAAGAACAGATGCAGACTACTGATGTACGTCGCTCTGGATAAGAGCGCCTGCTAAATGCCGTAAACGTATACTTTGTAGTTTCAGAGTGTAGTGCCAAATAGGTACTTTGTAGTATTAGTGTTTAGTACTTAATTGGGACACACCCATAGTACATACTTTGTAGAATTAACGTGTAGTATCTAACTGGGACCCAAACACCTAATCAATAACAAATGACAAACCAACACACACTAAGTGCTGCTGCTCACCCTTTTGTCGTGAGCAGCTTCATCCGCTGGGCAGAACGTGTGGTTGATGTGTTTTCTCGACGCTTGGCAAACTACACAGGCCAGCTGCTGGTCTTCCACGCAGAAGAGTCTGAGGTGCTCCTTGTGTGAGACGCACAGTTGTTTAGACTGAGCTGGCATTTTCCTGGGACTCGTTTGAGAAAAGGTCTCACAGAGGTTCTTCAGAACGAGGTTAAAGCGAGGCTCCGACGACCACCGCCTGCACAGAGGACACCGACCATCTTCCTCCGGCCTCCAGCATCTCTTCAGGCAGGCCCTACAGAAGCTGTGGCTGCAGGAGAGGAGCATGGGGTCAGTGAAGATGTCAAGACACACCGAACACGTGAGATCACCTACGAGCGAGCTGGACGCCATGGCAGTCCTCTTCACTTGTTTCACTTCAATAAACCTCCGTTAAAAACTCGAATCTTCGTCTTTTTTCGTGAAATCTCAACGTTTCCTCACAAATCTCTGTCAGTCTGTCTGTCTGTCTCTCGTGCTCTCGACTGGAAAAAGGCGCCAAACTGCTGATGACCCGGCTGCGTCCCAAACTGCATTGCCACTTTAATAGTGTAAAAAAAATAGAACACAGCCATTAGAAGTGCGTTCAGTAGTGTAGTATGCAAAATACAGAAATGTGTGGTTTGGGACGTAGCTTGGATTTAGTTTCATTTTTCTTTTCGCAGAAAAGAAGTATAAAAAACGAAACAATGAAATAATAAAAGGAGGATGGAGATAAAACCAAATAAATATATTTTACCAAAAAACACTGTAAATATTGCAGCCTTTTTGCTGGAGTTGCTAAGAGAGAAGGTTTAATTCTCTTTCTCAACATTGGATCGATTTTAACACGTTTCCCCAAACATCAGGGTTTAATAGTGACTGAATTAACTGTTGAAAATGTCTTTGTTCTTGTTTATTCTATCACAAGCCTTATTAGCCTAACGTAATTTGTTTCCTGATCACAGATCAGTGTTACTTGTTGATTAGTTGTAACAACTATTACTGATGCACCTTTCATTTTACTTATATTTATATACAATGCGCAGCTGTCCACACACTCAGGACGGGTTTAATCTCATCCTTACCTTATTTTATATTTATTTGATGTGTTCTGTTTGTTTCACAATGTCTAATGTCTGTTGCACTATGTATATACAGAGGAACCTGAGCTTCGCCATTTTGTCTCTCTGCATACTACACTGTTGAGATGACAATTAAATTCACTTTGACTTTGCACTTAAGCTAACTGAATAACACTAAATACACACACAATAAAACATTTAGCAGTAATTCATGTGGCCTTTATTGCTCAAAAAATCTGTTTTGGATGGACTGTGGTTAAAGCAAGAAGCAGGCAAGTTTGGAACAAAACCTTGCATCTGTGTTTTTGTCATTTTTTATTTTAATTGTATTATTTAACTTACATTTTACTTAAGCCATTAACCACTAGAAGTCAATGATATTTTTTTCTTCCAGTTTGTCATGGAAATTCTCCTTAGAATCACACACCAAAACAAGCTGCAAGTCCTTTAAGAATCTCCTTTATTAGCAAAGCAAAGAGTTGGACAGTCATGAAAAGCAATGAGTTAAGAGTTCTGAGACAACCCTAGAGCCTGTCTCTTGTATAGTTAAGGAAAATTTACTAAATCTGTATCTTCTCAGCACATTCTGCCCCAAGAGCTGTAAATTAGTTACTTCTATGTATCTACTCCCCTGGTTACTTGACACAAGGCCCTGCAGAAAACAAGAATAACTGTCTGAAAGGTGAAAAGGTTCACACGTATAGGATTCGTGCCTAAAAGGTCTAAAAGGTGTCTCACACATAGGATTAGCATCATTAATACAATTGGAGCCATATGATGAGAAAAACATGTTTACCATGTCTTACGTAAGTTTAGTTCAATCTAAGTTCAAAATTTCCAATACAAGGTTTTTATTGATCTTTGTCTTTCTTAATGATTTAATGCAGTTTTACCTATATACATATATATACACACACACATATATATATATATATATATATACATATTTGCACTGTATCTGCACTATACACTGTCTCTGCACTATGATGGACTGGTGACCTGTCCAGGGTGTTTGCACTATATATATATACACCATGGTCAGGTCATCATTGCAATCCGCAGAGTCCAGTTCCTTTATGCTGTCATTGCGTTGGATGGATGTTAGGGAATGGAAGACTCAACTGTGTGATGAGAGTCTTCGTGTCATGTGGTAGTATCATCCTGTCCCCTGTCCTCTTTTGGTCTAGTTTTGGTTGTGTTTGAGAACTGATTCACTGGCTCTTCTGCCTGTCCTCTCTGGAATGTAGCACTGACTTATAGTTGGACCCCAAGGACAAGGACGAGATAAGCACTCCCCAGCTGCACACCTCTTCACCTCTTCTCCAACATCTAATCCCTCTGTTCGGCACTCAGCCTAAGAGGAAGAATGAAAGGAAAGAAAAAGAATAGAAAGAAAGGAGTGCCCTCCAACGTGATGGTACAAACAGCTAGCATTCTCCTAATCAGTGTGAGGCAGGCGTAGTGCATTGATTTGCATGGAATCTCCATTTTTGGGAAAGTTTTTTACTCCTATTTTAAAGTACCATTTTTTTGGAGATACGATTTTTTTGTTCTGACAGCGACAATACATGAAGCAGCGCTTCGCAGGAGCTCTTTGAAAGCTGGAAACAACAGCAGATGAGGGGCTCATAGCCAAAGAGGAGGAAAAAAGGAGGAGCAACATATTTTGAAGGGACCAATGACTGTGCAGATGTTTAGACACCATTGACTAATACTTGGTGGTTCAATTCGCTGGTTTAGCAGCTCGCTGGCCTGAAAAGTCGTTTGGTGAGTAAAATCCTTTTGTTGTTTAGTTTTACTTCATACTGGATTCATCCGATCTGATGTGGTCTGTTAGTTTACAAATGAGTCATTGCAGAGGAACAGTAAGAAAAGGCCTCCTGAAGTGGAAGGGCTATATCTAAAGATTATGATCACTAAATTATTAACATCACTAAATAGAGGCTAACTTATTCACTGTGCTGGAATGGCAATAAATCATATATATGTATTAATGCCCTGTCTTAACACAAGGTATTGTATATAGTATATAGTAATATAGTATTGTATACATGTTAATAGATAGATAGATAGATAGATAGATTTTATCCTAATATTTTTATGAATGAAATGTTGCATTATATAAAATACATGTAAGACACACCAACACACACACATTATACACACACAATATATATAGTTATAACTCAGAGCTGGTTATAGCTCTGGTTATAGCTATAACCAGCTCTGAGCTGTTAGGACAAAAGGCGGATGAGTTTATGGGCTATTTTCTGCACACCCATAACATGGGTGACAATTGGCACTTCACCGGGGAGTTAAAATGATGATAAGCGGTTTATAGAGAATTCTGACGCAAGGGGGGTCCCCATGAACTCGACCCAGCAAGATAATGTGAATAAAGCTTTGAATATATAAGAATCCTCTGCGAAGGACAGGATTTTGAGAATTTATATAGATAGATAGATAGATAGATAGATAGACAGACAGACAGACAGACAGACAGACAGACAGACAGACAGATATACACACACACACACACAAATGAAGACAGCTAAGTTTGGATGTATTGTTGCCTTAAATTGCCATTTATCATTTTTAATGAATGTTTCTTGTGGTTAGGTGTCTAACATACACCTGAAGAAAAAACGTTCTAAGCTTCTGCCACTTCTGCATCACTTGGTTTCTTTCCGAAAAAAATGTTCTAATTAATGCAAGAACAGACAAAATATTTTGCGGGTCAGTTTTTTCTTTATATTGAATGATTAGTGAGCATGCTGGCTTTCTCTTTCTTAATGACACGAGATGTAATTATCTCATTATTACATTCAGCTCACTAAAAGTGGTCAAAAAGTGGTGAATCATTTCATCATTTCCACCAAAAAGTCCCCAGAAGAACCCAGAAAGAACAGGAAGTAACCAAAACCGTAGAGCAGCCTGTGCCATGTGGCTAAACGGCTAGATGAATAAAACCAGACATTCATGAATAACCAAAGGTGGAATCATTTTTTTCTGTCTTAGTTAAGAAGAGTTCCCAGTCATTGGTTTGTATCCAATTATTGTCTTTATCTTTTACCAGTTGGTGATTCAAGACAGCCCGCAGCAGAATGCAGCGTCAGAATGAAAGAGGACACAATGAACTGTTCTTCCTGGGGAAGCACCTGACGTTCCCTGAGCTTAGGGAGAGGATCCAGAATGATTACCTCAACAGATACCGGTTAATCCCCAACTACCCTTCTCCGGTGGAGTTCCGCGTGTCCAGTCTACGACACGATACCTGCCTTAGCAGTTTCCAGGCTATCCTGAATGACGGTGGATTTAAGAAACCTGGAGATGGCATCACCTCCACTCAGAGCCTGGTGTGGTGGAGCTTAGACGTCTCAGAGGATGACATCGCAGATGCTCAGAGGCGTTTCTTAGGGGATGATGACAATTACTATAAACCCTTCCTGCGCAAGTTCACATCCTCACCAGCCTTCAGGAAGTCTTCGAGGATGGGAAACTTTCGTTTCACCTTCTCTGTGAAGGATCTCCTGGACAGCTACAGTGCCCAGTTCTGCTCAGGACAAGCACCGCAGATGCGCGTCTACGAGACAGTGGTCTATAAGCAAGAGGTCATGTATGCCATAGTGGTCCATGGTCCAGATGCCCAGAGAGAGTTCCAGAGATACCCACTTCTCCAGTACTCTCCAAACGCAGTGTGTTTCTTCAGGGATAACAAGATATTATGGCGAGCAGAGGCTATGAGTGAAACTCATGCCTTTCAACTGATCTCCAAGGGAGAAATAGGGGAGCGCCGAATACCTGTCAGGAAGCGAAAGTTCTACATGTGGGACCATGTGACAGTGGCCTTCCATGTTCCGCACGGAATGATCTTCAAGTTTGACCAAGGGCGCCTGCTTGAGCACCTTCGCCTCTGTCAGGGAGCACAGCCTAAACTCAGCAACGAGCCTTTTATAAAATGCGAGTTCTAAGCCTCGCCACCTCAGTACAAAGTGTAAAATGTTAAATGGTTACATTTTGTTTCATTTTATAACAGGAACGTAATAGAATCGTCTTCCTTTGTTATGTTCACTGGTTTGTTTGTACTCATCTTATCAGCCAGATGAAATCTACCTGTAACAGATACTATACAGTTTGCCCACTGAAAAATAAATCTGTTTTCAATTTGAATGTGATGTCTTTGCCTTAAAATGACTACTATACTAGGTAAACTGAGAAAAGGGTATTGAGCAACAAAGTGCTTCTCCTGGATTGTCAATAAATTACCTGGAGCAAGATAACTAATACACATATATAAATGATTATATATATGAATGAAGACATATAGAAACAACGGCTACCTCAAAGTTTGGAGGTATTGTTGCCTTAAATTGCCATTCATAATTTTTAGATTAGATAAATACTTTATAACTGATTTATAATGAATGTTTCTTGTGGCAAGGTGACAGACCCACACCTGGAAAAAAAAATCAAACGTTCTAAGCTCCTGCCACTTCTGCATCACTTGGTTTCTTTCAGAAAAGAAAACGTTTGTTCCACTGACTGCAACAACAGACTTGACAAAAAAATACTTTGCGGGTCAGTTTTGTTTTACGTTTCATGATTAGTGAGCATGCTGGCTTTCTCTTTCTTAATGATGCAGGATGTAATTTCTTTCATTATTACATTCAGCTCACTAAAAGCAGTCAAAGAGTGGTGGGGATGTGTCCTTAATGTCCGCAGCATAAATGCCGCATGTTTTATAGCAATTTTATTCATTTATCTAAAATGACCAGAGATCCAACACATCATATTTTATGTAAAATTTTGATAATGGCAAAATAATTGTAAAACTGAGGAACCAAATTTCCATAGGTGACTATTTTGACATGAATTACTATAAAAATGTGTTTTCTACCAAATACTTTTCTCATAGGAAAAACAATGTCTCAGGCGTTGGGTTGTGTATTAACCATGTTCCTCAGAGAATGATCTTCAAGTTTGACCAGGAGTGCCTGCTTAAGCACCTTCGCGTCTGTCAGGGAGCTGAGTCTAAACTCAGCAACGAGTTTTTTTATAGAGTTCCAAGCCTCGCCACCACAGTACCAAGTGTAAAATGTTAAATGGTTACATTTCATTTCATTTTATAACAGGAATGTAATAGAATCATTTTCCTTTGTTATGTTCTCTGGCCTGTTTGTCTTATCAGTCAGATGAAATCTACCTGTAACAGAAACTATACGGTTTGCCCACTGAAAATAATTCGAATGTGGTTTCTTTGGCTTAAAATGACTAGTATACTAGGTAAGCTTAGAAAAGAGTTCTTCTGCTGGATCATCGGTACTTTAGCTGGACCAAGATTAGAGTCATCACTGAAAGTAATTTTGGTCTAGGTCTACAATTAATATGAGTCTGGGAAACTAGACTAATGAATTAATAGAACATCGCCCACAAAATCTCAGTATTAGGTCCCAGTAAGGCTTGACATCATGATCCCCGCTTTACAAGACCAGCGGCCTATCCATGGAGCTAACGGTTTTAGAGCCACACCCTAAGGCACACGACCGTTACCTCTTTCTTACTCTGGGCATGTTTCTGCTGAGGTTCCAGACATGCCTCAAAGTTTCGATTTCTGTTTTGAGACATCACTGCTATTTTCCTTAAAACAAAACTACAGTGCAGACCGCAGCTTGTGATTAATGCTGATCTGGAACAAATTATCCACACTGAGGAACAAATGTAAAAAGTTTTTCTGTTTTTTTTTTAAAGCCTGTTTACTGAAGTCTTCAGAAAAAATGTCTTGGGATGAAAACAGTTGGTGCACTGGAATGGAAAGGAAAACATTTTATTATAAGTATGTAATATACAAATGCAATCTTTTTTTATTATTATTTCTTCTTCCCCATCCTTATGTTTACTAAATTGCAAGTAAAGTGAAGTGTCTATATATGCTGAGCAATGATTCATTTTTTTCATTGTAATTAATCGCATGGTTTTCTTTCTTATTTGTTATACGCAAAATCAAATCATGAATTCAAAAGTAGTGTATTGCACATTTTATTTATTACCGGTAAGTTCTGCTATATGAACAAAACTGCAGTAACATTTGGTTTGTAAACACTTGAAACAAATAAGGAGCTTTTTAACAGCAGTTTTCCCTTTAACACAGTTACACAGCTGCAGTTCAAATATTTCTGTAAATCTCATCTTTAACATTAATGTAATCAAATCAAATATAAAACCAAAGCTTTGACACTGCAGTGCATTCACGTTTGATCTAGTTTGGTTACAGAAAAACAAGTTCCAGAGCGGGGGTGGGGGCTGCAAAGAGGAACCAACCCCATATTAAAGTCTATGTAACTCATTAAGCAGTTTCATTAATGGTCAGGTGTCCCATTACTTTTGTCCACGGCGCACTCTAGGTCTCGGCTGGTTTTCGCAGAGGTCAGGCATCGCATTACTTTTGTCCATATTATAGAGCCAAAGACAGAATATGTGATTATGGTGCTGCGCGCACTCATGAGCACAAAAAAAGCAAGGAACGTTCAAAACGAAAGGAAGAAACAACATGCGCGATCAAATTATTGTTAGCGTTAAGGAAATCATGCGTTTACGCGATAATAACGCGTTAACGTGGCCAGCACAAATAGTGAACTTGTGTGTGTGTGAGTGTGTGTGAATGTGCGTGAGCCATAAAAAAAGTGGCGGCGCGTTTCATTCTAGACCCTTTGGGCGTGGACAGGACATTAACACACACGTTATCACACACACACGCGCTAGTGCTGCTGGGTTTGTTGGGGTATTCCCGCTGATAACGGCACAGCTTCTTCTCGTAGGAAACCAGCAGTGGTCATGGCTGAATACAGGTAAGAGATATATATAGAAACCTACATGACTTCAAATACAGACTAATTACAACATTTAAAGCTGAGCCTGGTAATGCTACGGGTCCTTCAACCCAAACAGTTCGGACGATTCAGCGTAGCAATATTACTGTCTGACCTGTTTTGAAGAAGTTGTTTCGAACTTCAATTTATGGTAACAGATTTTCAGTTTTGGTGTCACTGAGGAGGATAGAGAGTTTCTTTTACAACTTTTTGTTTACTTGCCTTTACAACGTGCCATTAAATGTTGTGAAGATGTTAGATGGGACGATACTGTTTCTCTCAGGACTTGTTTTTTTTTACGTAATCTAACAATTATAGCCCAAAAATAGGGCCAAAAACTATGCCAGGATTTCATGACAAGTGGACCAAGAGAAATTACTTAAAACAAAACAACTTTGTTTCGATTGGGAATTTTTTTCCTTCTCTCGCAAATGTACTTTCTCAGAGCTCTGGCTATTAAGTAAAATGCCACTGAAATAGTAGCCCAGTTATGATAATCAAGGAATTAATTCTGTTCCCATGGCAAATGCAAAAATACATTTCAAACTGGGGAATACCATATCAACAAAACTGTAAAAAATGACAAAAGGAGATTAGTGGTTTTAAATGAAATGATTCACTAATGAGAAACTTACAGACAGTTTCACTTTATAGTGATGGGAAATTTAATTATACATGCATACAGTAAATCGCATTTAACCGCTAGGTCCCCATAGAGTTTCCCATATTTATCACTGAGAATAACAGTGACTGCATCCAGTCAATAACTGTATATATTATATGTTATGCGTTTAGTCAATAGTTCTTGCTCTCATGCTTTGTTATTCTTATTTATAAGCTGCAATAGGGATACAATTATGGATTCTGTAGCAACACAAGTGGCTAGCAAGCTACAAATATGAACAAAATCCTGATTAGCTTACTAATCAGTATGGCCATCTACATGCTTTATTAACAATTCACACCTCTCTCAAAACTCATGCAAAACAATCAGGCTGTGTATTCGTAACTGTTTCTTGCCTGCTAGGGAATTTGTAGAGGGATCAACTGCTTCAGACATCTGGTTCCTGTTCTCTAGAACAATACATTTTACCAGTCAGCCAATAAGGAATGACATCTGGAATTTCCCTTTAGCCAGTTTCACTTTTTAAAACCTATTACATGATAATATGAAATAAAACCCAATAAAGCTTTCACCAAGTGAGCTGCAAACTTTCTTAGGATTTCCAGTTGCCTCCCTTAGCTAAACGAAGAATTCTGTAGGCAAACAATTATATGCTGGAGCTAAGATCTCAAATTGTCATTATCAAGACCTTGTAGTCAAGAAAGGTCATTATCAAAATCTTGATGATGTGGGCTGCCACCTTCTGAGAGATTTACTGCTGTAGACTAATGCAGAAGTTATGAAAGCATCGATTGATTCTCAGCATCTTGCCGTGTTAGCATTTATCTTTGGATATATGTATGATGAATGATAATTCACAATTTGAGAGATGTAACATATGGAACTCAATCAATTAAACCACAATTCTACATTAAAAAAATGACTACATTAAAATAAGACTGTTTACAAGAAAGCTTTGAGCCAAACAAATACTTTCATTTCATCAGAATCTAGAAGGAGGAAGTTTCTGGTTGTCCAAGATTATGTGCTAAACCTCTTTCACTTTCTGTGATGCTCACTAATTTGTAAGAGTTGATACATATACAGTGGGGGTTGTCAGTAGTGAAAATCCCTTTTTTTCCATTTTTTCTACTATCATGCAAGTAGATTTTTTTTATTACAAATTATATTGTCAGACAATGGAATTGAAATGTAGAGTCTTTGAAATATTTTCAAATTTGCTTTTATGATTCCACATGTTGTTGCAAAAGCCCTTCAGATTGGAGTCGTCTGAAAACACACTTGATTTAATGAGATGAGGTAAACATTGACCTCAAGGCCTTAACAGGGTCAGTAGCACAAATCTGCTTAAAGTTAAATAGTGACCTAGAAATATTTTTTTTTTGTATATTTATCCCTTAACTTTTTTGTATTACTTTTTTCCCAACAAATTGCAAAATTCTAAAACCTTCTATTGTTTATTTACATGTATTCAGTTGTTTTTGTTCTCTTTCCAAGTAAAAAACAAAGGCAGGGACAAAGGCACCCAACAAACAAAGCAAGCACACAACAAACAAAGCAGCAATCTAGACCAAAAGAAGTCAAAGTGAACAGCAAAATAGCAGTACAACAGTTAAGCAGTAGAAACTCTAGCTATCTTACCAGGTGAAGAATACACAGCCAAGAAGACAACAGAAGCACAGACTGAATGAATTAGCAAATGAATTAACAACTGAGCCTAAAATGGTACCTTGAGGGACACCACAGGCATTCCTGAAGGGTTCACAAAACTCCTCATCTACAACAATTTGAAATTGTAATTTTATTTAAATATCATATTCGGAAATTCCACGAATGTTTGCTGACAGTGTCTGTACTATTTTGTGATTTGTGCAGATCTTTTTCAGATTATTTAATTTTGGTCCAGTATTTAGTCTGATTACTATTATTCATGTACATACCACATAGATGTGAATAAGGCAAATGAAAAGCTTATACTACATTAGTGTCAAAAGTAGAGGTGTTGAAATTAATCACATAATCGATGCATCGCAATGCAGACGTGGACGATTCTGCATCGATGCAGTGGCAGAGCATAATCGATTATATCATAATGACGTTGCTTTGTTTT
>JBBPCY010036743.1:0-13797 GCA_037974405.1 Brachyalestes nurse | reverse complement strand
GTGGATTGTAGTGTATCAGAAGACTGGTTAGGTATGTGGGAGCTAAACCATTTAAAGCCTTGAATGTAAGTAATGCTGTTTTGTAATCCACACTACTGGTGGCTTTGCTGATGTAGATGGTGGTGGATTTTCTGATCAAGTGTCCTCATTGTCCACTGTAAGGTCTTGCATTCTGAAGCAAAGCATTTCCCAAACAAGGCAGTGATGAGACAGTATGATACCTCTGTAGAACACGATGATGATGTAGCCTCCCTAGGTGAGCTCTCTACAGTCTATGCAGTAAATCACCACTGGGTTTTCTTTTCATTGGAGCTGGTGTCTATGTGAGGGTCCATGTGAGGTACTCTGCAATATGAACAAGGAGCCACTGATATTCATCAAAGAATAATCACAACATGCTCTCCTGTGGTCAACAACCATCTCTTTTGCTTTGTTCTTCTGTTGAGGTCTCCCAGTTTGGAAGTCCAAGATCCAGTTGCAGAGGGAGGTGTTCAGACCCAGTGGTTTCAGCCCTCATATCAGATGTTAAGGAATGATGGTGTTGAATACTAAACTGAAGTCTGTGAGCGGTATTCTGACATAAACATCCTTTTTTATTTAGATGGGCCAGGTGAAGGGTGATGGTGATGATGATGAAGATATCATCTGTTGAACAATTTGGACGGTATGCAAACTGCAGGGGGTCCATTTAGGGGTTTCAGTTGCGTCTTTATGTATCCCTTGACAAGGCAGGACACCAAAGACTTCGAACACAGCAATAATGATAATGGCTTTGGTACACACAGAGACACTGAAGATGTCTGTCAAAAAATTGTTGGCTGCTCTTCACAACCTCTGAGCACTCAGCCAAGTACTTAATCTGTTTCAGTAGCTGTCCATTACTTCTAATCTCTCCATGCCTCAAACCTCATGTAGAAGTGATTTAGCACATCTGGCAGGGAAATCTCACTGTCACATGCAGGTAGAGATGTCTTGTAGTTGGTGATGGCCTGGATGCCCTGCCACATGCACTGTGTGTCTTCTGTGGATTTTCTGAATACGTGCACAGTTTGCTGCTCTGATGGCTTGGGACAGGTTGGCCCTTGCTGTTTTCAGTGCTGTCTTATGACCTGAATAGAAGGCAGTGTCTCAGGTTCTCTGCAATGGCTTCTGGTTGGAGTGTGGGGTGATGGTCTTGGATGATCTTGATGTAACCTGTTACTGATGCTGTGTACTTTTCCAGGTTGGTCGACCCACTGTAGGTTGTAGCTTTCCTAAATTTGTCCCGGTAAGTGTGGTTAAAATAGTTCTGACAAGCAGAAATGGATCCTGGGGGCTAGGTCTTTGTCTTGCTCGAGAGCGGGCTAAGCATGTCTGGTAAATGGTTTGTGTGCTGGGATTAGCATAATAGAGATGTGATCTGAGCTGCCAAAGTGAGAGTGGGCCTCAGCCCTGTACGCACCTGCAGTGTTCATGTAAACTAGATCTATCACGGTGACCCCTCTTGTGGCAAAGTCCACAGGCTGGTGAAAAAAAGGAATTCTTGATTGATGGTTAAAATCTCTGGTGATAGTCCGTCCAGGTGAGAGTACAGTAGTTGCAAGCTCCATCAGTAACTGAAGACTAGCAAAGCATCCATCCACCATTTTGTGCTCCCTCCTTGAGTCTTACTTAGCAGTGGTGCATTTTTGTCTGTGCGAAACTATCCTATCCCTATCCACTTAAATATTTGCTTCTGGACTGAAGTCCAGTTCCGTGTGGCACTTATGGCACAAGGAATGTTACACCACTGCAGTTTAGGGGCGTTAACACGGGGGACGTGCGTTTGTGATCACTCATCAACATCAACCTTGCATTGACCCCTCCTGGGTCTCAGCTTCCCTCCCTGTCTTCAGCACCCATTCCTGAGGGCCAGAGACAAAGACATATGCTTTTCTGTTTTTTTGTTGAAAATTACTTACTGTTGTAAACTTTAGAAAATTATTGTGTAACCCCAAAGTAAATTCTTCTCAGATGACTATTAACCCTTATATAAATCAAGATTGTGTGTTGCATTAGGTAGAATTTTAAAACTATGAAGTTTGTGACAATAGACTAGTTATGTTTGATGTTAAAATAAATCCTAATAAGAGCTGGTAAAGGTTACAAGAACCATTTGACTTAAAAACATACCGTTAATGTGTTAAGTGGGAAATTCAGGCCTATACTCAGGAAAAGGTAATAAATCACAAGGATATGCAGTCAGAGAGAACAAAGACATGCCCTGATCTGGACTCAAAACTTGTAATGATTTAAGTATTTGTAGAAGTCAGAATTGGTTGATTGCCAAAAGAGAAATTATAGTAACCATGATTCACGCATTTTGAAAGTTTGTTTTATAATTATGACATGCGTCTACAAATTAGGCCATAGTTTGGCCTAATGTTTGGTACCCATGGAATGCCCTGGACATCATCACAATGCTGCAAATCTCAATACACCAGTATGAACCGTGTAAGAGTTATTAACTTTTTCTATCAACAAGAAGTTTACATCCCACAAGGCTGCGGGCCCAGATGAGGGGGCTACCAGCTGACCGCTCCACTCTGCTTCACGATTCAACTCTTCAAGATTCAACTCTTCAAGCTTCAAGAACAACAATTCCTCCTCCTAACCTGATCCCTACATATATTCTGGTGGAGAATAAATCAAATAAGCTAAATTTCCTAACATATTTATTAATGAACATAGTGGTGAATCAGCCCCAAACTGATTCCTACGTGTATTCTGGTGGATAATCAATCAATTGAGCTAAATTTTCCTACTGTATGGTGTACTGGAACATTTGCTAACTAACAACTAGAATCTCCAACAAAGTCTATCTAAGTGCTTGTAGTTAGCGTTATCTTTATTATGAACTATCCTATTTATAAGTGCTCTGAATTGCAAATACTGAATGGTAAGATGGAGAGTGAGGCCTGCTCACGTTTATTCAATTCAAGTCAATTTTATTTACATAGCGATTTTTACAACCAAGTTGTCACAGCTTTACAGAGTCCAGGTCCGAGCCCCTAGTGAGTAAGGCGACAGAGGCGAGGAAAGTAGCAGGGAAGTAAAGAGGCAGCCCAAATTAAGGAGCTTATTTTACTAGCTAGATAATAAAAGAAACATTGACTTTGTTTTTCATATAGTATTTACATTCATCTAGCACCCAGATTATTATTAATGCTGGTCTGTTCCATTGTTTTTCGCTTCGCCTTTGGCCTATACAAAAAATAAATAAATAATCCAAAGCCCTCCTGATCTTGAAGAACTGAAATGATTGTCAGCTGATCCATGCTAGTTCTTAGTATTCCACTTTGACAGTGTGATTTTGCTCTTCATGAACACATCTTCACTCAAGCTGTGATCCCCAACGGAACTGAATTTATCCCCAAACATTAAACAGGGCCCATTAGCACTGCCTGTAGATTTTTCCCTCTCAATAAACTGGGGATGGAATAAGTACTCGTGACAGCCCGGTAGACATCAGCAAAAATTCCCTTCCTCACACCCCTCATGGACATTTACGCAAAGCTCGGTCATGAAATTTCCTCTGCTGAAAAGGTGATTTTAGCATCAAACACGTTGTGTATCCCTGTGTGTGATTGAGAACCTCAACCAATTTCTCTGCTCTTAATGAGGACGCTATTGTACTTTAAGACTACATGCTGGCTTTTAACTTAACAAGAAATTGGTGCTGAGATGTTTTTAGAGGGCTTTTTTTGTCATTGGTTTGAGGGGCTTGCCAGCATGCCATAGTAGAAAGAGCTTTTTATTAAGATCTCAAGGAGATGGACTTCATTCTTTATCTCTCTCCCTAGCTCTCTCTGTCTCCCTCATACAGATTATATATATTATATAGTGTAATATATATAGTTATATAGTATCTATCCATTGTTCTAATACAGTGACTTACAATTTGGGTTTACAGTTTGTTTTGACATAATTTCATTAGAGTCTTCCTTCATGGCTAGAATAGCTACTAGCGGGTACTTCAACAGAAAGAGTCTGTTGAGTGTTAAATTACAAGGACAGCCAAAAAACTAAGTAATTAAAAATACACACTACACAGTTTAGGTGCCACTGCTATTTTGCTGTAAAACGGATGATGATGTGTTTGTTGCAGGAAAGGCCTTTGCTCCAGAGTTCTACTATGACACATACAGTGCCCTGTGGCAGAACAAGCCGAGCGTATATGGCTTCAAACTCCAGTGGACCCAAATGAACCCTAGTGCAGTGGACCGCATCATGGCCTATCGGCTTGGAATCAAACAGGTTAGCCCGTCTTTTGTCTTTCTTCAGTCACTGGAATGATTAGCTGGTTGCTGACTGATTTTGGTGCCGTCTGACAGAGAGTTTTGTTTTATTTTATCTTGAGGTAGTTATTTACATTGGAAGCTACTATGAAATATCATGCATTGTGTTTGTCCAGCATGTCTGTGAAAGCATATTGGTTCTAGCATAACATGGGTAAATTGAGTTTACCAAATTTTTCAAAATACCTTTGTTCCTTGCATTTTACTATGTCATTCCAGCTTCACAAATAATGTATAGGTGAAGTAAGACAGCCATAATCATAATTTCCTATGGGACCCTGTATCACCATGTATTTTCTATGACTACAGGTAAGTAATTCTAGAGAAACCAAGGACTTACCTTATTTGTAATCCTGGTTTTTCATAGGAGAACAATAAGATGTCACATGGTTAAGCTGTCAAGTGCATCTTTGCTTTTTCCAGTGCTTGTCCTCTGAATACTTTTTCATAAATGCAACAGTGTTGAAGGGGATGTAGCTCAGTGGTAGAGTGCATGCTTTGCATGAATGTGGTCCATGGTTCAGTCCCCTTCATCTCCATGTTATAATGGGGCAGCAGGTAGCCTAGTGGGTAGGGAATTGCCACTGTGATCAGAAGGCTGTGGATTCGAATCCCATGACGGCTAGTGGCACCACTGAGGTACCTTTGAGTAAGGTCCGCACACACTGCTTGCCAGGCACCCCACACTGGTGGCAGCCCACTGCTTCACTTGGGTTACGGTAATGGGTAAAATATAAGGGGCTACTTTACTTCGTGTTTAACATGCTTAAAATACACTATACTTCTCCTTGCAGACTCTCTGACATTCTTCCACATCCTGGCACTTTTAAGCTTTTGTCTTATGTTTAGGTAATGTGTAGATTACATCAGACTGAATTAGATTCAGTTTATGTCATTAAATGTTTTTGCACACTGTCGCCATCTGATTTGGTGAACTGTTAACTGATGCCAAGTACCAAGGTATAGAAGATCTTCTCCTTCAGGCAACTTCAGATCTTCCCCCTTGACCTTTAGTCAGTTCAGTCAATATAATTATTACAGATTGTTTTTATATTTGATTTAATATGATAATTATTCACCACTGTCTAATGTAAATTAATGTCCTGAGTTTGTGCATTTATTTAATAATCTGAGCCTGCTTAGACAAGATGTTTATGTATTATGTGTAGTAAAATAGGTCTGGTCTTGGAAAAAATTTGTGCCTCCAAGAAAAATGTGTCTTCATGGTAAAACATGGTTTTAAATGTACACTCAAAGTCACTCTCCTAGGAAAAGGGACATATTTGTACCATTATATAATGTGTATGAGGCCAGTGCAACTTTAAACTATAAATACAATGGAATATAGTACAATTACCCTTGAGATAGCACTCCAGTGGTATTGCTTTTTTCTAAGAGTGTACAATTCTGAATGCCAGCCCTTTTACCTGCATACAATTTCAAAGGAAAGACTGAAAGTGAGTAATAGTGACACCAGAAACATCATTTTGATAGTTGTAATGCATTTGAGTTAGAAACTGATGACTTTGTTTCGTCATGTTTATTTAATGGAGCTAATATTTGCAGAATGGCTTTAGTGTTCTCCTATTCACTGTAGCATTCTGTAGCATTAAAACCACCTGCCTGATATTGTGTAGGTCGCCCTGCCACCAAAACAGCTGTGACTTGTCTGGACATGGACTCCACAAGACTCCTGAAGGTGTGCTTTTGTATCTGGTACCAGGTCATTAGGTGAGGGCTCTATGGTTCTGACTAGTTTGTTCAGCACATCCCCCAGATTCTCAATCAGACTGATTTGGAAATACTCTTTGTCATGTTTCTCAAACCATCCTCGAAAAATATTTTTGCTGTGTGGCAGAGAGCATCAAAGAGGCCTTTGTCATTGAGGAACATTTGGTCTGCAACAATGTTTAGGTAGGTGATATCTGTCAAAGTAACATCCACTTGAATGCCAGGACCCAAGGATTCACAGCAGAACATTGCTTATAGCTTCACACTTTGTCGGATTGCTTCCTTTCCACAGTTCCATCTCTTTCTCAGGTAACAACACATATGCACCTGGTTATCCACAGAATGTAAAGGAAAACATGAAAATCAGACTGGGTCACCTTCGGCCATTGGTCCATAATGCAGTTCTTATGCTCACACACCCATTGTAGGCATTATTCTCAGTGGACAGGGGTCAACATGAGCACTCAGACCGGTCAACAGTTACACACTCTCACAGGCAGCAAGCTGTCATAACCAGCATTTTTCAGCATTTTGTGCTGCAGTAGCTCTTCTGTTCGCACCCCATCAGTCAGCTTATTTCTGATCTTGTCTCTATTTCAGTGGTTGTCCTTCCTCGGACCACTTTGGATGGGTTCTAATCTCTGCATACCAGCAACACCCACAAGACCTGCTATTTTGGAGATGTTCTAATACAGTTATGTAGCAATCACAATGTCACCCTTGACAAAGTTGCTCACATCCTGGTGCTTGCCTATTTTTCCTGCCTCCAGCACATCAGCTTCAAGTACTGACTGTTCACTGGCTGCCTAAAATATATAAAATCCATGGACAGGTGCTATTAATTGTTATCCATTAATTGAGGCTAGCGTTTGAGCGTTGTAATGCATTTGTGGAGTGATTTGCTAGCAAGAATGGAACAAGTTACTGCAGTAGCTTTTTCTGTTGTTTATTTCACTCTTCTCCATTAATAACATGATTTTTCAATATAGCTACTGAGTTTCTTGGAACCAAAAAAGAACATTTGTAAATTAACTTAGGTTCACGCAAAGCACACATCAGGCATGTTTGTCATTAATTTGTCATAAAAAATAATAACATGCTGTTATTAGTCACATAACTTGCTGTTATGATTGGTGCATCACAGTGCATCAATCAATGAAGCCTTCTTTAATATACTGACAGAATCTTTAATATACTGACCGAAACATGTTGGTCCATAAAAGTTCAGATCCTGTCCACTGATGCGTTTTAGTGGAGCCACTATGAACATGCATGCACTGTATGCATGCACTACGGCAGCGGATTTAGTGTTATATCTAACAAAAATTTCCCTAAGAAAGAAGCCCATTGACTAAGAGCTTGCCTAACTTATGTAAAGTGACCATTCTGTCATACGTGAACACACCGCAGCACACAGTGTAAACAGCACAAAATTCTTCCTCTGTGTTAAATTCATTAACACAGAGTGAAGCAGTGGGCAGCCAGGAACACAGCGCCCGGGGAGAAGTGTGTGGGGATGGTACCTTGCTCAAGAGTACCTCAGAGGTGCCTTTAGCAGTATTAAGATTCGAACCCATGACTTTCTGATCGCAGGGCGAACACCCTAACCACTAGGCCACCAGCTGCCATTGATTGAGTGTTTTCCTGGAAATCTGAATTTTGCTTGATGCACTTAATCAGTGCATACTTAGTTACCAGCATGAATAACCTGCCTGTAATAAAATTCATGACAACAGCAATGATCACTAAATGGTGACAGGTGTCTGTTGTGACCTTCATTTAATTGTAATATAACTCAATGTTAAAACCAAACCAATTTTGCATTCTGTTGCACCAGAAAGGACTGTATCTTTCATGACTTAGCAACAAAAAGAAGAACTGCCATGAGAGAGAGCGAGAAAGAGAGAGACTCTGAGTCCAGGACAAGAGCAGGGGCAGAAAAGAAAACTAATTATTAACAGCTTTGTCCAGGGGGACTGCCATAATAAAATAAGGTTTGGTAGGAGAAGCAAGACTGTTCATAGGTTAGTTGTGTGTGAAGTTTGTGCCAGTGTGTGCGCATATAGGTTTGTGTTACCTGCCAGATTGACTGCTAGTTGCATTGCACCCTCCTCTTTAACAAACTACAGACGGTCTGGACTAAACAGTGGGCTATGCCTTCCATTGCATTAGACTGGCGTCGTTTGTAGCTTTACTTCTCTCCTGCTGCACCCATTCATCATTTTGCGTTGGCTGGTCACATGTCATTCACAGCCTGGTGGAGTGTTCATGGCGCTTTGATCTTTGCGATATTTCCAGGGTGGGACAGGCATGTGTGTTCTCCTCATAGAGAGAGACAAGCTAGGGGAGAGACTGCAAATTAAACTTATTAGGCAGTGTTGTAGAGCCCCCAGCAAAGAAACTGTTAGTTCTAGCATTTTATAGCTTTTTCAAAAGAGCAAGAGGAAATATTTAGAGGTCTTCAAGTAATGGACTGGGAAATGTTGAATGTAGGAAATTTTTTTCTGCCACATAAGAATACTGGCTTTGTTGTAAACATTTAACAAACTTCAATATGCTGTCCCTTAACTGACTGTGCTTTCAAAGGCTGAGATTTATGGTGCACAGAGCTTACCTTGTCTTTGGCTTCACAAGTTCCTTTTGAGTTTGAGCAAGCTTAGATCTTTCTCATCCCAGCTGTGTTTTAGTGTGTGGGTGGATGAAAGATGCTCCAACACTAGCTGTTCCGATTATTTTTGGAATATCAGAAATTTCTATAGGGGGTGCTCAAGTGTGTGTGGTGCAGCATACACTGCTGTCAGTATCCAGTGGTAGAATTTGGGGAGGGTGCTTCACATTACACATTACTTCATGCCTTAGTTAAGGTGTCATAATGTGAGCAACTGGTGTTGCTTGTACTAAGTATGTACTAATACTATTCATTTCAATGGTAGGCCAGTATTATTCTTCATCTCTAAACTGTTTCTTTGTTATTCTTCCATAACATTTAATGCGGCTTGAACCATAGCGTGCACCAAGGCAACGTTCGGCTCAGCAACGCAATTATTATAATATTAACGTATTACTTGTGTTGCCATTTTGAATTACTGTGGCGACACACTTCACCAGCAAAAATGCCATAGACAATGAAATGGGTTCACCTTTCGGATCCTCCCCAGACATGCTTCATCCGAAATCCACCAAACTTGATGCAATACAGTGACCAAACGTGGTCTTCCCCCACATATCCATTCTGTCATCCAAGCCCTGCATTCGTCTTTTACTTTGTTTCCATGCATTTCTTTTTGCTCAGTACTCTTCCATTACATTTTTGGCCACATTTAAAAGAAGTTCTGCTCATTAATACTTCACCATACATCCACAAAGCTTCATATGGCACAGACCGATCACTTTATTAGGAACACTAGGCCCATATTTAGATTTCTTCAGGATTTTTCTCACTAGTTATGCTACAGAATGAATGGAAGTGTTCTTGCATTAATTATGAAGATGCATGTAATGTTGACTTGAGCCTCTTTGTAGTAATGTCATGGAATTATATGCCCCAACATCCCTCAAGGCCACGAGCTGTCAAGATGTTTCAGTATGTTAACACAATACTGATGTACAGTGGCTCAATTACATCTATAAACAGATCTCTCTGATTAAACTGACACCTTGCTTTACCCTTTATAGAGCTTAGATTTGTCTACAGAGCATTTTTGTCCATATTTAACAGATTTAATCATAATTAG
The DNA here is from genome assembly GCA_037974405.1 of Brachyalestes nurse. NCBI lineage: Eukaryota > Metazoa > Chordata > Actinopteri > Characiformes > Alestidae > Brachyalestes > Brachyalestes nurse. The sequence goes on along the minus strand of JBBPCY010036743.1, from coordinate 4,016 downwards.
AAATAAATCTACAGTTGAATGTGAGGCATAGGGTGTTCAAATATTGCTATATATCTCCTATTGTGAAAAGGAGTACATAACCTCTGCAGACAACACATTTTAATGTGTGGCAGCTGGTAGCCTAGTGGTTAGGGCATTCGCTGTGTGATCAGGAAGTGGTGGGTTCGACTCATCCTTTATCCCTCAGAGAATCTAGACTTTCTCTCTTGTAATATTTTTCAGAACCAGGCTGTTCGATCAGGTCCACACTGCCTTTTTTCGATTGTCTGGTCCAAGTTTAAAATTCACTTTTGGGTTCTCACAGCCCAAATCACACTTTTTATGTATTATAAATATTACCCTGCATTTCAATCTGCTCTACCTGTTTCTACCCTGCTATTAGTCTGGCATACTGGTTATAGCACTAAAGTCCACAAAGGCCATGGGAAAAGTTCAGATTACTGCAGTGAAAAGAACATTTTTTATTTGCTAGGCTAATAATTGTACGCTATATGTAATATATTTTGTATTCTTTGTAAAGTCTTTTAGGAGTGAACACATGAAGCCTAGCCTATTGCTACAGACTGGCAGCAATGCAGTGTGAGAACAGGGAAGTATGGAAAGTTTACCCAGTCTAAACCATTTAGGATTTAGTGAAAAATGTTATGTTGTTTGAAACATCCCAGATATTAGATATTTTAATATTTTAAAATGTTCTCCCCACCCCCCAATCGTATCTTTGCCACACCGCTGCTTCACTTGTGTGCTCTAATCATTCCATCCACGCTGCAACTTCCCCTACTTGCTTTTGGTTGCATAACTCATACTGTGTATCCCTCTAATTTCCCCTCTAAGATGACTTAACCACTGCCTCACTAGAGCGCACTCGTGTACGCTGTCTTCCTTTGTTTCTCTGAAACAAAGAAACACACATACACAGAGGCAAGGCTTCACACAGGCTTGTGCTCACATTTGGGGCATTCCCGGGGCGTACAATGCCATAATTATATTTGGAACATGAACATTCATGGACTATGCCTTCTAGTTACACATAGACATACTTTCTTTCATATTGTGTGTTTGGTGTCTGTTTTTTGTAGTTGAAGAGGGGGTTGTGTGTGTGCTGACTGGATTCAATTCCGCGACGGTCCGGGGTGGGGTGTGTGCTGGCGGGATTCGATTCTGCGCTGGGCCCCCCCTTACGGTCGGGGCCCTATGCGGATGTGTAGTTCGCGTATGCCTAAGAACAGCCCTGAGCCAAGCATGTGCCACCTTCTGTTTAAAAATATTTCAGAAATACCGACTGAACAGGAAAAACTGGTAGATCAGCTGCTTCTAAAGCAGAAAGTGTATGTTTTTGATTGTTTTAATTTTTTCTGTTGTTGTATGGTTTCATTGTATTTTGCATAATTCAAAAAGCAGTCTGGGCTGTCACTTTGTTGCGAATGAGCAGGTGTAAACTGCTGCAGGCTAAAAAAGCAGATATATGTAAATGCATTGAACAGGACTTTATGGAAACGGTCTATTCACAATATGTTGACCAAAAAGACCATAGTGTAAATGGTTTGTTTTGAACAGTAATCCCCTGCTTTTCGTGGGTGTTACATTGCAAGAGCACCCGCGTATAGTGAAAAACCGCATTGTTGTGTTTTGGTTTAAAAAATGCCTAAAAATGCCTATTTTTATAGTGTAAACCCTAAATATGCCACAAATATGCTGCCCAAACACTTTAATTTAATTTAAAATTCAGCTTAATACATTACCCTTAGCGAAAATGTATACAGGGGCGGACTGGCAATCTGTGCATTCTGGAAAAGTTCAGAACGCACACCGGACGGACGTTCTGGACTTTTTCTAGAAGAGAGAGAGAGAGAGAGAGAGAGAGATTTATATTCAGCACTCAGAATGGCCATCATGGACTTTCCCAGAGAGAAAGAGAGGGAGAGTAAGAGAGAGATTTTTTCTTTAAATCTCTCTCTCTTTTACTCTCTCTTTCTGTCTCTCTCTCTCTCTCTCTTTTTGACACAAACTCAGGTTTTTCATTATACCAGTTACTGAACGTAACTACAACATGAAACATTTAAAATGTCCAAAAGAATGACACCCACTGCTATGATTAGATGTACTGGATGGTGTAGTTAATTCTCTGACTAACTGCAAAGCGTTAACAAGCACAAAAAAGTATGTAGAATAGCCACTGATGTTCTCTGATGATCTCTGACACTGGTGGGCAGACAGAACAAATACCTATTCTTATGTAATACAGATTGGGTTTGTGATTTAAGCAATATAACACAGCCACGAGCAATGGTGATTCCTTCCAACAAAACCAGAGCATGAAACTTTTTTTTAATCAGACTTACCTGAACATGGTTTTGTTCCCGTCAATCTGTGAAACGTTTCACAGCCCATCTAGTTTATTGATTCGAATTCTGTTTCTGGTTATCTCCGGTTTGTTTAATGTTATTTGTTCCACTTTCACAGCCAGCTGAAAAGTTTACGTTGGGGCAATGGCTGGTATGTGTGTGAATTAAAATTCTGAAAAAACATTTGCAAACTACTGGAGGTGCATAAATAAATCAAGCAACAGCTTTCAATTTTAGCTTTGGTTTTATTTTGTCAGTTGTTCTGAAAAGTCAACGCTCTATGGAGTACTTGGACAACAATCACGTAGTGCTGAAAATTTGAAAAGTTAGTTGCTTAGCTAAGCACTGCTGTTCAACTGTGCCAGAGTTAAAATCACTTTTCTTGCAATTAATATTACTCAAGTATACTGTGTCCTCATATGAAAAAAAAGAGAAGTCCTTTAGGCATAAAAAGGAATTGCTGTATAGTGAATTGAAATGTTTTTTAAGGTATAAAAATAACAATAAAAAAACAATGAATCATGACTTAAACTGATTTGCCATTTGTGCATGTTATTACTGTACTGACTATCAAATGAGCCTCCCATTTGTACAGCCTGATGATCTAAACTGAAATAAAACATAGATATGTAATAGTTTTCTTTTAATTATTACTTCAATTATAGTTTTTAACTAGATCAAATGCAAATAATCTTGTTACTTAGCCAGTATAAATCATTCACTTTCTCCTGTATGGATTTGGGGCCTGGTGAATCTCTATATGCTTGGAGAAAGGGCTTAGAATAGATTTTACATAAGGACAATTCAGTCCTGGTTTCATTCTTTCTGATTATACTGCTATCCCCACTCACTCTCTCTTTCTCCCGCTTTATAAAACAAGATTTGCTGAATGATGTCACGAGTGAAAAGTGGGCCTGGTTCCCATGGCAACAGGGCATTTTCCCTCCAACCAGCAACATATATTACACTACAGAATACAAAAGGGATGAGTGAAATTTAGGAGTGATTGTGTGTGAATGTGAGTATGAGTGTGTGTGTGTGTGTGTGTGTGAGGGAAGGTGGCAGGGATGAGCTAAATGAGACAGGAGTAAGTTGAGAATATTTCCTTCTATTTGTCCTGGAACAGCATCACTGGCCAAAATTCTGCACCACCTCAAACACCTAGCAGGTTTCAGTGACACTAGTGAGATTGTTTGATTGTTTGTTTAGATATTGTAATAAAATACAATATCTAAAGGCTGTGTCTGTGGATCTCAATTTCATCCAAGCTCATATCTCTTAATGGAGTTTATTTTTCTGCTTGCACAGCTGGATTACAGGGTCAGCACTCCATCAAAGGTTAACCAAGCCTCCTGTGTTTGTAATTAGCCCCAATTTATTGAGGGCCATGTTCCTGGACCAAAGGAGGGGAACCTGCATTCATCTATCAGATGCTGGTATTTTAATAAAGGTCAGCTGGAGAGGAATGGAAATGTCAAGATTTTTCACATACAGAGCACCCCAATAGCTTAAACGGAGATGAGTTCTCCCAGACATGCGTGGTAATCAATTCAGTTTAATTCAATTGTATTTATATAGCGCTTTTTACAACCATGTTGTCACAAAGCAGCTTTACAAAGTCCAGGTCCAAGCCCCTAGTGAGTAAGCCAAAGGCGAGAGAGGCGAAGACAA
>JBBPCY010036686.1:0-35657 GCA_037974405.1 Brachyalestes nurse | reverse complement strand
GAAACTGGTCAGGTTCAGGGACTGGACTGGAAATGAGAGTCTTTGGAAGTCCTTCAGGAAGCCTGGAGAACTGTTCCACATTAAAAATACAAGAAAGTCTGGATCTTTGGAAGCAAAATATGAAAAAAATTAATGTTTTGCTCAGCTGTCAGCCTTCATTTGCCTAGAGGAAGGACAGGCCTAATCTAAACAGGGGTTATTTGATCATGTGTGATCAAAACTGCAAAACTTGCCGGCACCTGAACACTTAATGGCTCTCGTGGCATGTTTGGGTGGCTCGGCTGTAAGTGTGTATTTTCTCTAGTCTGTGTTATCAGACTGAGGCTTGTTGTGACTTTTTTGCCATGTTTCGCAGAAAGACATGCGAGTTCTCATTACTCACAGATGACGGACCACATTTTAGCTCAGGGCTCTTGAGCATAACTGCCAAAATAGCCGTCGTTTTTCCAAGAAACCAGATACTGATGGAAATAGGACTTTTAGTATCCAGTCTTATCTGGATGAAAGCCAAGCTGCTATAGAACTGATATGTATCGTCTACCTCTCCTCTGCCCTTGTCTGGGTTTTGCTCTGCGTCGTACGACGGCGTGGAAAGAATACAACTTTCTGGACAATGTCAGTCAAACTGGAATGTGGTTTCCTGTCCATTCTTGAAGTAAAATTCTTGATATTCTTGATATTACTCAACCAGTGTTGATGGAAGGGCAGGGAGATGAAGGTTTAAACTTTATAGAAGCTACATTTTAGTAGCTTTGCTGTCTTTACTCAATTTTCTGTTGTATGGCCACCAGATTACCACAAATTACATTTAAGGCTGACCAGTTTAACTCAATTGAACTCAAACAATCACAAAACTGGTCTGTCTTGCTGTGAAAAGCCTGATATCACCCCCCTGACACACACATAATCGAGGGAGACCATTATAAATGAATTATGTGCTGATTCAGACAACATTCAGGAATGTGGTCTGAAAGAAAACCATAGGAGGCCGAATTACAGCGTGATGTTTTCACCCTGCAGTGATTTTGGATCTGCTACAAGAGACCTCGCATCCCTCTGACCTCACACAATCAGCCTCGCTCATCGCACTGTGGACACAGAGAGTGGAAACATATCGGCTTCTATTTTAATAATAAGGGTCAATCATTATCTCAGTTGCTTCAAAGGCCAGCCCGAGGCATCAGCCTGAAATGAAAGCACTTGAATAGAGCGTGACCGAAGCGCTCAGTTCAGCGTGGAATGCATTGTCCAGTTTGGGATTTCCATTTACTGACCAGACCAGCGAGTGTCGTTTACTTTTTCACAGTACTTCTAAATGACACGTTCTTCAATAAGTGGAAAAACAAGCCTTATCTTAGAGTGTTAACCACTCCAGCGGGCTGAAATGAGCGTGAAAATGGATCAAAAGTGTTTTGTCCTGTTTTTAGAAAAGCCTTCCGCCTTCAATCAGAATAAACAGAATCAATCAATACCTGAGATTTGACTGGTTCTGGATAATCAGTGCTAAATCACTGTCTAGGCCTGAAATTAAGAGTACACCGCTGATTCCAGCTGATCAGTGTAGGACATAACTTCCACAATCTTTACCGTCCACTTATGGAAATTAAGCTGCAAAAGCAGTTTGTTTTGATTGTGCTGTTTTTGAGATGTCACAGCTCCACTCATTCAAAACCAAAAAAGAGGGTCTGGACATTTATAATGAAGCACAGTATTGAACTGCCAATCAGAAATGAGGTAATTTACATAAAGTCTTAAAGGCACAATAACAGAAACGACCCATTAAATAATGAGGAATATGAAAATGTATGTAAAAATGAATGATTTTCTCTATGTAAACTCACACATATACAAAAAACAGGCCAAATAAAATGTAAATGCTGATGTGAGGCATAAATAATGCACAGTACTGAGCTACCAATCAGAAAAGGGGTTATTTACATAAAGTTACAGTAACAGAAACAACCCGTTAAACTGTAAGGGATAAGATTGAAATATGTTCAAGTTAACATGAATTTTAAAAGTTTTTTTTCTATGTAAACTCACACAAAAGAAAAAAAAATGGTAAAACTGATATAAAGGATATAAAGCACAGCACTCAGCTGCCAATCAGCTGCCAAATTTGAGCGGCCTGTCCGGCAAAGGTCAGGCGGCACATGCAGATTTAGTGTCCATAAATACGAAGGACACACAGACAATAGTTCATAAAGGATAACTGGGCGCCGGACCTGCACAAGGTCAGCCATTTTATCCACAAGCTTTGACTTTATGGTGAAAAATGGCATGAGGGCCGGCAATGTGTCCCCATTCCTGCAGATTTTCCAGTATTCCTATCATTAAGAGGACATTCGGCCCTCACAAAGAGACAAAAACCCACTCAAACACATGGGGACTACACTGAAAGTGCTTTTTTCTTGGAAAAACACAAAGAAAGACTTGAGAAATGTATTTAACTCTAACAAGATTACTATTCAAGACACTCTCATTGTACTGAAATGCATCGATCAATACAATGTATCCTATTTAAAGGATTCAAATGTAAATACTTCTAATAAGGATCAATGCTTTGTGATCGAATTAGGAGTGCTGGGGTCAGGGCCTCTCTAGCGTGGTCGTAAATAGATGTAAACTAAGTAAACATTTCAAAAGGGCACATTATCATTGTGTGTGTGTGTGTGTGTGTGTGTGAAGTGGATTTCTGGAATGAAATGAAACTTGGATTATGATAAAGTCTTAAAGACACAATAACAGAAACAACCCATTAAATAATGAGGAATATTAAAATGTATGTAAAAATGAATGATTTTCTCTATGTAAACTCACACATATACAGGCCAGATAAAATGTAAATGCTGATGTGAAGCATAAACAATGCACAGTACTGAGCTACCAATCAGAAAAGGGGTTATTTACATAAAGCTACAGTAACAGAAACAACCCGTTGAACTGGGATAAGATTGAAATATGTTCAAGTTAACATGAATTTTAAATGTTTTTTTTCTATGTAAACTCACACAAAAGAAATAAAAAATGATAAAACTGATATAAAGGATATAAAGCACAGCACTCAGCTGCCAATCAGAGAAGAGGCCATTTGCATACAGTCTTAAAAGTGCAATAACAGATACATTGAAACAGAAACAGCTCGTTAAATCGAAAGAAATGATCGGAATGTGTTCATGTGAAATTAATTTTTATATTTTTTTTCTATGTAAACTCACATAAAAATGGAGACCAGACCAAATAAAATGTAAAACAACGTAAAGAGTGTTGAGCTGCCATTCAGAAAAATGGTCATTTGCATAAAGTCTTAAAAGAAACAACCTGTTAAATCGTTAAGGGATACGAAAAGTTTGGAATATATTAATATTAAAACTAATTTAGTTTTTTCTATGTAAACCCACACAAAAGTGGACACCAGGCCAAATAAAATGTAAAAATGATGTAAAGCACAGGGCTGAGCTGCCAATCATTTACATACAGGTCATTTGCATACAGATCATTTACATACAGATCATTTACATACCGGCATTAAAACAGAAAGACCCCATTAAATCGGAAGGGATACGAAAAGTTTGGAATATATTCATATTAAAATGAATTTAGCCAGTTTTTGTAATGTAAACTCACACAGAAATGGACACCAGGCCAAATAAAATGTAAAACTGACATAAAGCATAAATATGAAGAAAACTGGGTTGAAGAAATGATTGAATAAATGATTGGCAGCGTCTCTCTCCGCTGTGTTTGCGTGTTTTAGACCCTCGTGTCGTGTTTTATCTGCAGGACTGGAGATGATGTTCTGTATTTGTTGACAAATGGATTTGCAACAACAAAAATGGCCTTTAAAAAATGCCACTTCTGTTTTCTGTCTCACCACTCCCCTCGTGATCGGCTCTTAATTTGGATGCAGCAAATGAAAGGCATCCACAGGATTCCTCATTTTCAGAATCCGAACCAGAAAACTCGATCGATCCCAGAGAAAATATATGTTCCGAATGCACAGAAACACAGAGACACAGAGACACAGAGACAAGAACAATACAAAATATAGGACACGTCAAAATAAAAGTCAGAATACAATATAAATACAGTATGAGTCAAAATAAATATCAAAACAAAATAGATAAAAAATATAGAAAAGTCAAAAGAAAATAAATATAAAATATAGGATAAGGCAAAATAAAAGTCTGAATAAAATACATATAAATATATGATACGTCAAAATAACTCAGAAAATACTTTGTACTAAATGCATAATGTTACAAACTGCTGTTGTCAGTAAGAGAAGTGGACATAAATACTCTAGATAAATAAATAAATTACTATTGAACAGTTTACTAGTGAACTTAAGTGAAAGTGTATGGCAGAAGCTCTGCAGTGTGAGAACGTAGAAGAGATCTGAAGAGCTCAGAGCGCGGCTGTCATGAAGAACCTCTCAAAACGACAAAAAAAAAACACAATTTAAAGAGGAAGACAGCCATAAAAGCTTCGTCAGTTTGATCATTTTGGTTTATGCATGGACACAAATAGACGTAGCTGCAGTTCTGGCTTTCATTCACCTTCATAAGTCACGGCATTCAAATTCGAGCGGCCTGTCCGGCAAAGGTCAGGCGGCACATGCAGATTTAGTGTCCATAAATACGAAGGACACACAGACAATAGTTCATAAAGGATAACTGGGCGCCGGACCTGCACAAGGTCAGCCATTTTATCCACAAGCTTTGACTTTATGGTGAAAAATGGCATGAGGGCCGGCAATGTGTCCCCATTCCTGCAGATTTTCCAGTATTCCTATCATTAAGAGGACATTCGGCCCTCACAAAGAGACAAAAACCCACTCAAACACATGGGGACTACACTGAAAGTGCTTTTTTCTTGGAAAAACACAAAGAAAGACTTGAGAAATGTATTTAACTCTAACAAGATTACTATTCAAGACACTCTCATTGTACTGAAATGCATCGATCAATACAATGTATCCTATTTAAAGGATTCAAATGTAAATACTTCTAATAAGGATCAATGCTTTGTGATCGAATTAGGAGTGCTGGGGTCAGGGCCTCTCTAGCGTGGTCGTAAATAGATGTAAACTAAGTAAACATTTCAAAAGGGCACATTTTCATTGTGTGTGTGTGTGTGTGTGTGTGTGTGTGTGTGTGTGTGAAGTGGATTTCTGGAATGAAATGAAACTTGGATTATGATAAGAAGCTCGGCCACAAAACTCTCAGCCACGGAAGCGATAAGAGCTTTAACAAACTGCCCCTCGGTGATGATGTATTTAGAAACAGAGGAGTGGAGATTATGTCTGTAGACGTGCGAGCGCCGGACTGGAAAAGTGAAAAAGCACCTCTGATAACAGAAGAGCTGCTGCTAAGCGTTTTTTGTACTGAAGATCTATTTCCATCACTATCTAGAACATTACCACATGCAGGTATACACTACTAATCCAAAGTCTGGACAAAACCAGCTACTTTTACTGTTGGGAGTGATGGTACAGACACAGAAACGATGACATAACACACACGGAATTAAACTGAGACCTAATAAGTGTCGATATCTATTTCAGATTCCTTTAGGCCCAGTTCAGCTCGGTGCAGTTCTGTCACACACACACATGTTGGCATTAAGATAAGATAAGATTTCTATTAGCCTTTATTAGTCCCACAAGTGGGAAATTCGTATTACTACGTTTGTGAGGTCATTCCATTGACTTCCAATGTAATCCTGTATCTCAGAGAGATTTCACCTAAACCTGATGCTGACCTTAACCTGAGTAGCCAAAAAGCTCTTTCTGCTCATTTATTTTTTCTACAAAAAAAAAGTGAAAAGCTGTATGAGGACCTGCAATATGGCCCCAGTATTCCTATCATTATGAGGACATTTGGGCCTCACAAAGAGATTAATGCACACACACACACACACACACACACACACACACAAACAGACACACAAGATTCTGAAAGTGCTTCTTTCTTGGAAAAACACAAAGAAGGACATTTTGGATACTGACAGATGTATTGAAACCTTGAAGCTTGTGTGTATGTGTGTGTGTGTGTGTGTGTGTGTGTGTGTGTGCGCGTGCGTGTGTGTGTGTGTGTGTGTGTGTGTGTGTGTTTGTGTTTGTGACTCCATAGACCCGCTCCTCTATTCCTATTCAGTGTGTGTGTGCAGTGGAGAGAGTAGATGAAAATGCCTTTCAGCTCCAGAATGTCATGCAGGTTATAACCCAGGATCAAGAGGGCCAACTGCACACCATGTACCTGCAGTGCAAGGTGCCCAATCATAATAACACACACACACACATACGCGCGCACACTCAAAAACAAGCTGAATATTATTTACCGTGTCTCTAGTAATTTATATATTTTTTTATACATATAGGCATATGGATGACCTAGTGGTTAGGGCGTTCGCCATACAATCAGAAGGTTGTGGGTTCAAATCCCAACTCCTAGTGTCACAACTAAGTTACCCTTAAGCAAGGTGCCGTGCTCCACGGGCACCCCTCATTGGTGGCAGCCCCCTGCTTTACTTGGTGAATGGGTTAAATGCAGAGAAAGAATTTCACACTGTTCACGCTGTGGTGTGTTCCCATGTGACATTTAAAATATATATATATATATACATTTTGATTTTCACATTAAGGACCTGTATGTGGGCCCACCCTTCAGTTCTTCAGTCATAGCTTTAAAAAGAACAACTGAATAATAAGCCAGTGGTTCAGCAGGTTGATAGTTTGTCTTGTTGCAGAATGTGAACGAGCTTAATCAGTGGCTGTCGGCTATAAGGAAGGCCAGCATTTATAATGAACGCATGCTGCCGTCCTTCCATCCTGGAGCTCATCGTGGAAACAAGTGGACCTGCTGCCTACAGCCAGACCGTACAGGTGTGTGTATTTTTGTATGTATGTGTACACTTTTGTGTATAACATACTTGAACATATTATGTATGGGTCACTTTAGAATACCACAATGATCATCAGATAAATATTTCTCCATCAGATAAAGGACAAAGGGGAGGTGAATAGGGGAATTCAGACACTTCATTTAAAATGATTCTGCGTAAAGAAGAATACACTCGTCTGTGTACTCATGCACTCATACACAATCCATCAACTGTATTGTTTCATTAACGTTTGCTATTAGACCTTAGAGATGCAAGTTAAGGCTCCAGCGTTGGCTTTATGAATACCTCACTTAGCTCATCTGAAGGGGCAGCTTCAATCACTCAAACCTCCACCTTATCAGACTCTGTTACCTGATGCTTCAACATCAAGTGGCTAAAAGTTTTTCCTGGTTTGATGGATGTGAACGGATTCCAGAATCCTTTATTTTTTGTTTAAAATTGGCCTAAATTCATATTTTGTCACTTCTCAAGCAGGTATGACTGCACTGAATACTGTAGAAGGCTGTGTTGAATTGTGTTGTATTTATGTGTGTTGTATTGTGTTATGCCTTACTGTCTGTTAGATTCTAACCTGTGTTTACCCCCCCCACCAACACCACCCACCCCACCCCTATCAGCTCTAGGCTGCAGTCGGACTCATTCAGCAGTGACTCTGGGAGATTGGAGTGATCCTTTAGACCCAGACGCAGAGGCTCAGACTATTTACAAAGAACTGCTGCAAGGCAGAGACAAACTCAGGTATGTGTGTGTGTGTGTGTGTGTGTGTGTGTGTGTGTGTGTGTGTGTGTGTGTGTGTGTGTGTGTGTGTGTGTGTGTGTGAGAGAGAGAGTGAGTCTATTAACCTTTTTCAACGCTAAAGTTTAAGACGAACTGTTGCAATGCCTCTTTGTACCACTCGAGGTCAGTGTTGGAGTTAAGCTTCAATCCCAGTTGGGTGTCGGATACAGATCCTCTGGTTTAGATAATGGGATAGAATTAAGAGAGAATTAAGGGGTTCTGTGATTTATAGATGTAAAGCAGAAAGAGGTTTTTACAGATCTGTGCAAGGCTGGACTAGTATTAGTCGAGATCACCCCCACCCCACTTGTGTAGTGGTTTGTACACACAGAGTTACAGCTCATACCTACATCTGGATCTGCCTTTTACAATACGAAAACATTTTCTGATGAATGGGCCAGAAGAAGGGCCACAATTTTTTAATGTGACGTCAAGATGTTATGTAGTTAAATACAAGTACAATGTGCTTTCAGTCATTTTGTATTCTTGTAGTGTCATCTGTAAAGACGTACAGTATGTATCGTTTAGAGTTTTTTAATGTTTTTTTAAGTCACAAAACATCTATGATTGTTGAGGTTACGTGGAACCTCAACTAAGGCCCCCAGATTAAACAATGAGAAGACTTCATATCCCCCATATAAACACATATGGAGAGGACTCCACATCCCCTCCATATAGATTCATCGTACACTGAATTTTAGTGAATGAATTTACCAGACATGATAGTAACAGGAGCTGGAATTAAAGAGCGTTTGTGTTTCTTTGTAGAAGAGATGTGAGGGTTGCCTATTTAAAAAATGCTTTAGTTTGCTCAAATAAATAAAAAATGAGCAAAAACCCGAAATACATGTTTTATAAATCCGCCCCCCCCATACATTAATGTACAGTAAAGTTAAAAATATTTTCCTGCTTTTAGCAAGTTACTTTTTACGCACACTTGAGTGGACTCGTGCCGACTCCAAGGCCTCACTGTGACTTCTGCCTCCACTTTCACCTCTTTTGAGAAACAGGAAGCAGTACCTGGAGGTTCAGGAAACAGAAGCTGCTGCACAGGACGAGAGCGCAGTGAAGCAGAGAAAAACCTCAGGTCAGAGTGAGAACACACACACACACACACATACTGCCAAACGTGTCAATTATGTCTCATAACCGTGGTTCTGTTAAAACTCCCAGCCAAGAAATCTGATTAAAGGGCCATAAAAATACTTTTTGAGTGTGTTAGAAATGCTCCCTGCCCAGTCCTTATATTCAGTCCATTTATGGAAACTAAGCTGCAAAAACCAACCCGCTTTGAATGCCTTGTTGTTGTGATGTCACAAAAGTCAACAGGTTTATTTAAATCCAGTTTAGCCCCACCCTTTCACACAGTAGGAGGAGCATTTCAGCCCCAGAATGCTTTTTGAACAAGCCACAATATGGAGCAGCCAATCAGAGCAGAGGTCATTTACATATACATGAGTTTTAAAAGCCCAGTAACAAACAGCCCATTAAATTCTGAAGAATAAAGAGAGTTTAGAAAATGGATTTGTTTTGTCATTGGTCTTTGGCGGTAAATACCATACCAAGTCATAATTGGACTTCAGGGGAAAATGTGAATTGTGATCATTACGGTAATATACTTATTGCTGTTACCAAAATAGTTGAAATATTGATTAGAAAACTGAACATATCTATTTTCAGTGTGAATTTGAGGTGAAAATGGTTTATTATAGAGAAACTTACTGTCTCAGATGCCTTTACAGTGTTGGTGAATGAAACCAGTGTCTACAACACAGTTATAGCCACTTTATTTTACACCCAAAACCATCAGTGAACCTACACATGTCTTCTGAGTGTGTATATAAAATGCTCACGATGGTAAAATGATAGGAAATCTAGAAAACAATATTTTTTTTGCAGCACCCTGCATGAACCTCTCCATTATGACATTATGACTGAATTTAAAAATATGTTTTAAGCCAGAACCTTCTTAAAACAGAACAATGTCTCACACAACAGGCAATGTATTTGATGTAATGACTTAATGTGAGGGAGCTTTTAAAGGAATGAAACTCTTCTGACGTCTGGTTCCATTCACCTCCACTGTGAATAGAGCATTTCACAAACAACTTAACCACTTACTTAAGCATATGCATCTCTCTCTTTCTCTCTCTCTCTCTCTCTCTCTTTCTCTCTCTCAGATAGAGTAGGGGCTTGTATGCAAGGGTGTAACGAGCGCTCCCGTGCTGTAGTGTCTCGGCTGCTGGACGTGGTGTTGGATCTGGAACGTGCTCATGCCTCCTTCCAGCAAAGAGAGCGAGAAGAGGCCAGCAGCCTGATCCTGCCCTCATAGAGAGCACTACACACTGGGCCTTTAAAACACGCCCTACACTCCGGACCCGCTGCACGCTCTGGCATTCCCCCCACGTCCTGGAGACTTTCTAATTCTGTGCCCTTCATGCACTTCAGACACTTGACAAACCTCTGACATTTAGGGCCCTAGATTGGATTACTTTCAGGTGAAATACGGCTTCTCCTGTAGGGCCTGTGAAAGACAATTATGCAATCTTTACTAAGTCAATTGAACACACTGTTTTATGAAGATTGTCAGACTTTTTAATCACATATTCACAAAATGTTGACTTTTTCTATGTCATTTGTATTTTGAACTCATTTGAACCGACGCTTTGTGTTGATTTTATAGCCAGCAGCCAAATTGTAGCTTTTAAAAATGTGTGTGTGTGTGTGTGTGTGTGTGTGTCTGTGTGTATATCCATGCATAATACAGTTTGCATGCCGGGCTGTTAAATGACATGACCTGCATAAAAACATGCCAGGTGTTCACTGACACACACACAGACACACATGAATACCCAGCAGGTGATTCATCCCTGTATCTTGGTTGCCATTCTGTTTACCAAGTGGATATTTCAGTGGTTGACTGAGACCTTTATGGTGCAGTTTGTCCAGTTGAGCCTGACCCGGCACTCTTCTTCCAAACAGTGCTATTTAAAAAGAATAGCACTGATATTTTTATATTTGAAAAGTAAGGATTTATTTACTTATATACTTTGCTCTTGGTAGTTGACAGTTCCATGCTGTACTTCATCTGTTTCCATCCTATATAAACACATACAGACACAGACACACACACACATATTTCTGTCCTGAACAGAGAAACAGATGGACCACAGACGGTATTTGTCAACTACAGAGTGCACCTATATGGTCAGTGGAGCTGATAAAATGGACATACAAGGTGGATGTTTCTAAAAAAAAAAAAGGCCATTGAGCGTGTATGTGTGATAAATATCAACATTTGCTCTTTTTTTGATCCTATACGAGTGTTACAGTAGATTCTGTCAGTGTGCCGGGGTGAAACATCGCCTTTTGTAACGGTCATTAGGACACATCTGGTCAATGTGCTATATTTGCTGTTGCCATGGGCGTATCCAGGCTACGCTGTAACCAGGTTACAGGTATAACCTTAAATCAGATCAGCCGCTGTAGAAACGCTTTTCTCTGGAGCATGGCTGAGTGGCTTTGGCTTGTGATGCAGTCGGCTGTTGGGTTTTTTTTTCGAACAGTGAATTGTTTTACTGTGCTTTCAATTCCTTTATTATCTATCTGTAGATCATTTTAGGGTTAAAGATCGGAATACACATTTGATGATGGGTATTGTTTCCAGCAGTATGTATCCGAGCATGATTGTTCCTTTTATCTATCGGGCTGCTACGAGATCAGCAGCCCGATCTCGTACAGTTCTGAAGGGCCAGTTATGGACATGGGGTTCTGTGCACTGGGGTGTGTGAGGATTAAAAAAAAAAATAGGGTGAGTGTTGCATGCCAAACTGTTTTGTTTGCTGTTTCATTGCCAAATGATATTTCTACTCGGATTTTGTTTGACCTGTTTCAGTGCAGTAAGTTCTGTTGTTGGTTTAATACACGTTTGGTTTTGACAAAAAGCTCTTTGTGTGACGGGCCTCTAATTACGCAGAAATCAATATGTACAAATCACTAGAGAAGGATCAATTCTCTCTCTCTCTCACTCACTCACACACTTACACACACAGTAATCAAAATAAGGAACAGTGTCTTGTTAGTCTTGTATATTCATTCAAATATTGCTCTTCTTTTACATAAAATGTTTCATGTAATGTATATTTGTATATATACACACAACACTGTGTAAAAGTCTTGGGTGCCTGTAAAAACATATTAAATAAAAGTACATACAAAAATATACATACAAATAATATGAATATACACACAAATATACATATAAATATTAATAACATTATTCAGTAAATAATGATATGTTCAGTATATCAGTGTGTTCCTTGTGGAAGTCCAGTATTATTTGTGGTTTCCATGAGAAACCTGGTTTGACTCAGTCAGTCCTTCACTAAATTAAATCAGGAGCTGCTGATGGAGTTTCATAAATCCAAACAAGTATATACAGACACACATACATACATAATAAAACAGCTCTCAATCCACAAGATCTCTGAAGGTGTGGTATCTGTGTGAGGTGGGGCCTCAACGGATCTGACTTGTTTGTCCAGCACATCCCACAGATGCTCAGTCATCTTGAGATCTTGAGAATTTAGAGGCCAAGGCGACACCTTGAATTTGTATTTGCCATGTTCCTCAAACCATTCAGCCGTAAGATAACCGTACAGGGGCAATATATTTCAGCAAAGGAAACAGTGGAGTGATGCACCAGGAGATATTAGAAAAGAATGTAATCTCATCAGTCAATAAAGGAGAGAAGATGGATGCCTCCAAGACCCCGAACAGGCAGCCAGAATAACTCAGGACTGGTTTGAAGGTGCTTGCATGGACAGGCCAAGCTCTGGACATGAATCTCATTGAAAAATAATGGAGGATTTTGAAATTGTGTGTCCATCACAGGATCCTTGTAACCTTGGGGAACTGAATACAGTTTGCCGAGAGAAATGGCCCTAAACAGAACCACAGTGCCGCGAAAAGGAAATTATTTCTCACCATAGATGTCTCAAAGCTCTAAATGCCAACCACAGCCGCGTGGTCTACTATCAGTTTTGGTTTTCTTAACGTTTAATGCAATTTAAAGAATCAATATTTTATTCCATGTAATTTTGGTCCATTTTTGCTGGCCCATTTATCACTAAATGTTCATACAATGTAAAGCAAAGAAACTCTAATGGTGTATAAAAAAATGGTGTAAAATGGTGTACAAAAAATGGTGTATATCATATATATATGTATATATATATATTTATATATATATATATATATATATATGATACATAATATACAGCAGTGGTTTGCAGGCCTACCTGTCCCATGCTTGTTTTCTTTATTAAAAAGAATTCACCCCATACTGTATGTGTGTATGTGAAATGATCAGTGGTAACATCAAGAAGAATAATTCATTCCAGCCTGCTGCTTCGCTGGCTTCACGTGTCGCCCACATGAGGAAAGAAATGGAGGACAGAGGGAGCAAAAATGGAACTCGGCCGATTAGGGAAGTCTCAGCAGCTCCAGCCTAATAAAGCACTTCATACAGCAGTGAATCCTCGTGACTTATGAGAGTAAATATGAAAGAGAACACAGTGGGTGGTTTCCCATTTATCAGCAGCATCTACAACGCATATGTCAAAGTGTTTCCACATGAAAGCACACGCTCTCTCTCTCTCTCTCTCACACACACACACACACACACACACACACACTTTATTAGTAGTGAAGACTATTCTTGTCCAATCAGCAACACACTGTTCTCTTTCACACCTCGCTTTTCTGTGTGTCAGTGTGTTGTTAACAACCATTAAACTCTACCACTTACATACATACATAAATACACATAGTAGTTCTTGCCATATCTATTCTAGTAAAAACAGTCATAAACATAAATAGGAGCAGAACCAAAAGTAAATTTTAATGTAAAAGAGCTTACAGAACCATTTAACTTAAATATTGCAAGTGCTGTAGCAATACAATGAAAGCAAAAGAGAAAAATTAGAAAATATTTTTCTTCGTAGTGTCTGGATAGATACAGTCATAGAACTCTCCCATTGGTTAGGCCTTCAGGGGTTGGACTGAAAACCTCACATATTAGATGCTTTGACTTTTAATTGATGGAAAACAAAGGTCACCCCAGGCCTTCTGGAGGTTCTAGATATGACACTGACTGTAAACATGAATTGTAGTCTAACCAGATTTCAGGCAGTTGTTAGAAATGGAGACTGTGGAAGCAGCTCTATGTCAGATTTCTTTACTACAAAAACACACCAGATTTCTTTACAGTGTTGGTAAATGAAACCAGTGTCTACAACACTGTTTTAGCCACTTTATTTTACACCCAAAACCATCAGTGAACCTACACGTCTTCTAAGGGTGTATATGAAATGCTCACGATGGTAATTTTTTTTGCAGCACCCTGCACGAACCTCTCCATTATGACATTATTAATGAATTTAAAATATGTTTTAAGCCAGAACCTTCAGAACCTTCACACATTTTATTAGTAGTGAAGACTACTCTTGTCCAATCAGCAATACATAGGACCAGAACCAAAAGTATATTTTCATGTAGAAGAGCTTACAGAACCGTTGAACTTAAATGTTGCAGGTACTGTAGCAGTACAATGGAAGCAAAAGAGAAGAATTAGAAAATATTTTTCTGTACACCAGCGCAGATACGTGTTAATGTTTGTAACAATGTTTTTTCAAATAAAACACATGGGATGACTTTTACAACCCTCAGATGTCTGTGTTTAATCCAAGACGGACAAAAATTTAGTCTATAGGTGTATATGTCTTTGTGTGTATATTATGCAAACTCTGGTGCAATTTATTGTGCTATGACCTGTGTTCTCACGTCATTTACAGTTCATTAACACATGTGTAAGGGACCACCGGGTATCAAAGGTGTCAACCAGGGAGGAACAAAAGCAACAAGGAAAGACAAAGAGAAGAAAAAGACAATCTGCCTTTGGTTAAGGAGCGGCATTTATTTCACAGGAAACTCACAAACATGCAACAAGGTCAAAACAGTTTGTTAAGACATGTATCATAAAAGCCCTTTTTATTGTTTCATCAAACAATATTACTAAACTGTAGCCTGATATAGATCTACATCGTAATGTACATGTTAAGACATCTTTCTCTTGCCCTCATGACATGAAAAGATACAGAGAAGCTCCATGCACCTTTGACATCATTACACAGAGAGAACATGGGCACTTTAACACATAATTCAGTAGCACGGACCCGTCGCATGAGGCACAAAAAGAGAGACAGACAAAGGGAAGGCGAAGAAAGAACGAGAAAAAAAACGGTCTCTCGCAGTTCTGACATTCTGGAGGAAAAACCCCAAACTCTGTCATTCTGAGAAAAAACCATGAGCAGACAAGAAAGTATCAAAACTAAAAAATACTGAGAATGTGGCCTTTTTTTCGACCCTAAAATCAATTCACATTTCTGTCAGTGACCTCGTGTTTTTTAGTCCAATGCCTTCAAACTCACACACCAAAACTATGGGTATGATTATACATCGCGATTAGGGATGGGTTTCAAAATGACCAAATGACTTCAATACTATCAAGTATTAAAAATCGCAGTCATTCAGTTTCATGCATATTATTAATGCCAGTGCAGCACCTTAGAGTCATTTCTGGTTTAAGCCACACCAATTTATGTCATTTAAAAGAAAGTATCAAAAAACTATCGGTCAGGAATCGGTATTGAAGTCAAGGTATTGTTATTGGTTTTAGTATTGGAAAAAAAATGTATACCCAACCTTAATCATGATGCGGTACATCACAATGCAAAAACAAGACTGTGCACTGCAGCAATCCTGGGGCATTAGGCCAAGTGGGACAAATAAGCTTTAAGCTGCATCGATTTTTGAGCGGTCGTAACCGATGAAACAAATGACACGTAGCAGCAAGATTACAATCAACTGAATCCACACTTGTTTAATATCACGTCACACTTTGGCCCTGCTTACACTCGGCTTCGACATTCAATCACAATGATCTGATCCTGGTGATGGGATCACCGTCTAATCGAATCACATTTCTTTTCCCTGTTCAAATGCAGCTTCTATTTCCAAATATTGATCAGAACTCATTTCGCAGCACAATGATTACTTACTTAAATCAGGCTGGTGTGGTGCCTCTATAAGCTATGCTGTGTTTGATGCTGTATTAATCATATTTCGGTTGCATGGCAGAGCATCTAACATTTTAACACAGGGAGAAAGAAAGGACAGTGAGTTATGTATTATTATATTGCTACAGTCGTGGCTGCTTAGTCAAAAGAAAGCAATGCGTTAAAATGGCAGGCAGCCGTGAAGGGAGAATTGGGTTCTATCCTCCACAGGCGACAAACGGCTTAGTCAGTTGTTTGTAAGCCAACATCTGAATCTGCAGCCGAAAAATAACTTGTTTAATGAAAGAGGTGATGATACTTAAAGTTTCGCAAGTAACATTACATCATCATCGTAGCCACTCGACTGATTCAGGCCAGCTAATCAGATCACATTTCCGGAGAAGAAATGACAGAAATGTGAAATTGGTGTGAGATATACACAGAGGTGTGAACTTTCCTTTTTGGGAGGGAAGGGGGTTCTTAGCACTGTGAAAATAAAAACTAAAACTGAAACTGAAAAGTGAAATTGGGTAGGCTACTTTAAATTTAGGAGAAGCAAAAGGAGAACAGAGTGTTTTAACACTGAAACTCCACAAGTGCTTTCACACACAGCTTTGATGTCCTTAACTCAGTCTGAGATGCAATGCCAGTCAAAGCAGAAGACCTTTCAACATTAGTTGATGGGACACAGCCGATCCATCAGTTTAGCTGTTGCAGTGCCAACAGCAGAAACAACAGTGACTGGCTGAGTGAGTTCATCTCGCTGTCGAAAATTAAAAAAATGGAACAGAGAGCGAGAAAAATAATGTTGCATTTTTTCCATTTGAAAAATTGTGCTTGGCACATGTGTTAATTAATGAGTGAATAAATTGATGTCCAGATAAATCGCAGTGTATCAAGGCCTCTTCGCAGCAACATCCAGACACAGGACACATTTTAATGCCAGGTGTAAACAGGGCAAAAGCTTGACCGCCAACAGCATGTTCAGTGCTTTCTTCGTTCCAATTAGGCCCAAAATCATGTGAGAATATTTAATCATAAACCCAGTAGTATCAAACTGATTCATGGAGCGGAAAGTATTACACCCTTAACCAAACCACTGCCTGATCGTCTCTCCTTGAGATAACTTGTTTACCTCCTTGTTGTCTGAACCGCTTGCTCACAAACTTCCTGCCTCAATAATAAAATAATTAGCTTGGAATGATCTCTGCAGGACATGTGAAAGATGGCATCCTGGCTTTGGCTCAGTGAAAAGCCTGAAGGGTCGTCAGCAGGTGCGGCAGGGCCATATGGTCCACACACACCTGACTGATCACACTGAGCTCCAGTATGGCTCCGCTCCACGCAGCGGACTGCAGTGTTTTCTGCTATAAAACCAAGCCGGGAGCCATGAAAACACATCCACACACACACACACACACGGGTACACATACACACATCTTTAAATGCATCTTAGAGACTCCTATCAACAACATGCAGCGATTAGATCTATGGGTTCCAAATATTACTGTAAAATGGCATAATACACACACATTGCGCATTTAGTCAAAAGGCTACGAACAAAGAGTGCAAATTTCAATGGGCAAAACCACATGGGCAAGTAATAAATGAACCAATCTAGTTTAATGAGAGAAGACTAATTAGATCCCCCTTTAAAAAATGACCTGATGCCAAGTCGGAGGTCAATGTAAAAAACAAAATCCATTTCTAAACGCGAGCCACAAAATATCTACTTCAGCCTTCAAATTCAACACCTTTTCCATTTTAAGAATTGCATAAAAGTCCTTCTGTTTTTTTTTTATATCTCAGCACTGATATAGGACATATATTCCTATTTCTGTCAGCTCAGTCTTTCCTTTTCTGTGCTCAACAGCTAAACCATCTGCTGCACTGATTAAATCCCTCTATGAAATCACTCTAAATAGCATGCAATGTGGAAAGAGCCCTGAATCTAACGTAATATACTCTAATACTGTTTAGGAAGATTTCTCATATCCGTTTGAGAGGTAAATGCAGGGCTGGCCAGAAATATATGGATACTCTGGTATTTCTTTCATGATGTTGGTATTCATTTTTCTGTACTTTGTCTTTATTCAGGCCAAAAACATTGTAGCATAAATTTCAATAAATATAATTTTATGTGCAACTACCAGGCTCAAAAGTTCACATTTGAAAAAATTACCTCAAACGTGTGGCGTTTATGCTTCATGTGAAAGGCTGTTTAGGCCAGTACTAGGTAAATGCAAGGCTGCCTTTAACACAGGGTGCTTAACTACTTCAGTAAGGTTTTTTTTATGTTTACTGTGATTAGTCACGATTCATATTGCTATAGAACTTGCTTGCATGAAGGTTTGGATGAATAGTGATTGTCAAGAGTCTTTTGCTGTCGCTCCTTACACACCTGTACAATGCAGTACCTCTCAAAGGGATATGTCAATTTATATTAAGTAACATCCTATTTAAAATCAAACTGAAATGTTAATCGACCAAACGTAAAAGCGAATGGGTCTGAGAAAGCAACAGCAGCACAGAATGTGTCCTTGAATGAAACCGAATACAAAAGAAAGGAGTAGAAAACTGCACAGTCCTTCTGTCCTCCTTCTGCGTCCTCATCTCTCTGTTTTCAAGCAGATCGATGTGAGGAGTGATAAAAAAAAAAAAAAAAACAGAGATTTGAGGGACGGTGGAATGAAATTGAAAGTCAGAGGTGATGCTGATGTTTGCAATTTTCCCTGCAGTTATATAAAGGTATACAACCCGTTTAGGTAAAAGGGGAGGAGGGGGTTAATATCATGCTGCTAAAGGCCCCCTTTCCAACACTAGCAGACTGCTACCATAGAAGAAATCACACAGACCTGACATCATCAACATAGCGACAGTGGCAGGACTAATATCACACGTTCCATATGTATTTTAACAGTCCCTGACATTTCTGACAAATCCAGTCTTTGTCAGATTTGAAAAAAAGCATATATATATATATATATATATAGATATATATATTACACATTATAAAGATCATATGAATTTTGTTTTGAGTGTGTGTCACATGTATGAGTATATAAAAATAAATTAAACACTTCATCAAATTGATCTTAAGTTACAGTCACAGGCGTATGTGTGTATGTATGCAAATATATGTAGATACATAGATATATAGATACATATATACATACATACATACATACATAACATTACAAGATGCTGTAAAAATATAAACGTAACAGCAAAGCGCTGATACACAGCAACATAAACTTATAGAAACGATTGCTTAAAGAAAGCTGCTGTGTTTGAGGGATCAGGAAGACCAAGATTTCTGGTTTTGAAATTTCAACAGCATTAGAAAGTGTCATCCACAAGCCTTGTAGACACGAGTGAGCAACAACATGACCATCGTGAGTCCTTCAAAGAACCATGCAATTCTTCATGTCTCAGATGGACAAAAATAAAGGATTAAACTCTGCAAACCTCGCAAGTGAAACATCTTCAATCAAGTCAACATGTCTAATGTTTGTCATTATAAGACTGTGATGAAAAAAGTATAACTGTAATTTCAAAATTAATAAATTTGTGACCTATAGGCCAATGTTAAATCAAGCTGATGCTTTGAGGACACCAAAAACTACCTTGCCAAAGAATATTAGGTTAGATCGGGAGTGGCCGTGGTTTATACTGGAAATCGTGTTACCTTTCAGGATTTTCTGTATGAACCACGCCCACTCGATCTGAACACTGTCTGAACACAGATACAGAGACAGAAAATCTTGTTGGCTGCACTGACACAGATACAAATAATGATTTAGACGCCTCTACATCTAGTCTTTAAAATCTTCATCACAGAACATTATTGCATAAAATGGTTACAAACACACTCTTGTTGTCTGAGACATTTTTGTCAAAGTTTGGGCCTAGGGGCATTCTTTAAAATCAGTTCATGATGAAGAGGCACACGCAGGACCATGTAGGGCAACACAGACTCCTAATAAGTCTTTTTTTCAGACATCAGAATTTTCAGAAAACACTGCGCTGGCAGTTTTGGACAGTAACAAACTGAGTTTTGAACACTGTTTGCTATGAAAAAAGTTTCTCTGCAATTTATTATTTTACATTAAACCTCTCTGAATGACATTGTTTACATCTCTAATACTGAATTATACAAAAATCTTGAAAATGTGATGGGATTCCTATTTATAACAAATAAAATGTGTGGAAATAGGCTGAATAACCTTAACATTTTTATGATAATCTCATACCGAGAAATGTTCAAAATGATGTCAGATGTTTCACTTGGCCTGTTATTTTTCTGCCATGTACAGAAGGGGATCTAGAGAAACATGCTGAGGACTGCTCAGATTCTGCTTTGCTTCCATATCAGAATGAATGTGTGACTGTCATTGCAGCAGAAACACTGTTCAACTTTACTTTCAGACCATGACTAGCACTGTTCACTCTTAAAAGGCCCTGTGACTGACGCCTCAGCTACACACCTCTCAGCCGGGAGGAGATGACAATCACTGACAATCTTTTCTGAATACTTCTGTGCAGGGGTGTTTCCACACATAGGCAACCTATCGCAGGGAGTTCACAGATTGGGCATTGATAGGGGGTATCAAACATTTTTTGCCCACCAAGTAAAAAACTGTATTGATCATTGTACCCCATCGGCAAAAAAAAAAATTGTCGACCAGCTCCCCCGCCCTCATTTGCCAAAACACAAGAGCGGCCAGAAATGCCACTTTTCCTGTGAGAAACATGCCCTCTTGTTCAAGGTCTGGAGAGCGCTTGCTTATGAATGCAATAACATTCACACATTCCCGCTCCTCCCAGGCCATGATGGATCACGCCAGGGGCTCCACGTCTCCATGGGCGGTATAATGAGGGACTGCACCTCACCAAGGGCCATGGCGGGGCCGGTCACTGCAAATGAGTTTAACCTTGAAAGGAAGCACAGAGTCGAAGGAGTTGTGATTTATCTGCCAGCTCGAGCTTGGCTTAGTCCTTTATCAGCTTCAATCTCCCTCTTGTAGCTAGAAGGAACTGGGGCTTTGCTAGAGATATTAACGATTACCAGCATGCATCTTCAAAATTCAAGGTTCTCAGAACGATGCTAAGGAGACAGAGACAGCAAAAATAATTGTGTTTCAGGAATCTGAAAATTGTTTAAGAAAACCTCTCTGATATCAGAAGAACTCAAGGCTTCGTCTTTAACCTGACTAATTGATCTAAAGACCAGCAAAAACACAAGTTTCACAAATGCAAACACCATCTAATCTAATCCCCAGGTACCCCATACATAAACAGGTCCTATGTTGGACAATCAGAGACCATCATACAAAAGGCAATCGCCAGAAAGGTCTTCAGAAAATGAGAAATACAGCAGTGCTCAGTTCTGCTACCCAGAGGCTATTTAACCCTCTCTCTTTCTCTCTCTCTCTCTCTCTCTTTCTCTCTCTCCCTCACACACACACACACACACATGCACACCTATTCTCAGAGGCCTGGGTCAAAAAATCACCATGGAAACCACAGTTCTCCAAGCTGTCCAGTGGGATTCACTGACCTATCAACTGACTCGTAATATCCCCAAAGTGTGTACCCATGCGATGGTCTGTTGTTTACTCAGCCTTACAAAGAGCGCCCCTATAGTATTTTTGGTACGAGTTATAAAGAGAAAAAACAATTCCTCTATGTCTGATGGTAATAATGACTGGCAATCAGAAAGTTCAATCAGAATGTTACTGTAATCACCAAAGACCATTTCATTACCTTTCTCAAAAGATCTCACATCTCACAGACTCCTGAAGTCTGTCTATGTGTATTGTTGATGCCACTTTTAGGCATCTGCCCCAGCTTTGAGGTCACCCTAAAGGTCAGAAGCTCCTTCAAAGGTGGAAGTTGTGTGCACATGGTCCACTGCAGCCCACAATAACCCCATCCTCAGTCCTTAAGGTTCTCCTCTCCCACACCCTGGGCTGACAGTTCGACAAGAACATTGTCTAGATAGTTGTGATCAGGGTAGCCATGGCCAGTGAGGTTGGAGCCGAACTCGGTCTTGTGGTGGATTTCGTTCCAAACTACTGTGTCCGACTCTCCTGTGGTGCTGGACGTCCCAATGGTGAAAATCAGACGCCTGTCCCAAGCCATGATCAGCAACTTCAGCACCTGGAATAGACACAGAGAAAGAAAATGTAGTTGAGAGCACGAAACTGACCAACAGATTATGTTATTGTTTTATTTAATGCAACATGATGCATCATACTACAGATCAGTCAAATCATACTTACTTAAACACTTATGTAATGGATTTATGTTGTGTACTAGTATATAAACAATATGGTTATCCCCTTTAAACCACTAGGTTGAATAATCAGCCATAGTTATTTTTTATATTAACTGAGGTTTTATTATTTTATAGCTAAATATGTAAAACTGTCTGAAAAGCTTGGATCATGTAGCTAATGAGTTCTGATTTACTGAGCGTATTACTTAGTTCTGCAGTGTAGAGAAGTGTTAGGAGGATGCAACACAAAGAAATCATTAAAATATTCAAAAAGCGTAAAGATGATTCCAAGGAGATTCAAAGTAAACTCAGCAAACAGCATTACGCTTGACAACATGATGCACTACATGCAAAACGTCATGCATTCTGAAATAGATGTTTCAAACTTTCTGCATAATTAAACGGTTAAGATGTAAACGTGATTCAGAGTTGTTTGCTGTGGAATGTTCCATTCCAAAGAAACTTACTGGATCAGAATTCTTCATAGTAGTGGTGATAGGAACCAGACGAATTCCTTTAAAAGCTATCTCAGCTACCTAATACCTGAGACTCTGGATTCTAATAGGTGTAGAAGGTTCTAGGCATGAACATTTTGAAACCTATTCAAAATAGTACTCAAAGAAAATACTTCAGTCCAGAATTACCACTACTTTGCAGGTATTTCTCTAAAATGAACCAGTTTAAATCAAACCACTCTGTTTAGATCTCAACGAATGCATTTTGCAGAAATAAAAAATATAAAATTCCCTTATAAAATACAACATGTAGAGTAAAATGAAACCCCAAAGCATCCACAGCGCAACTTAACCTTATTCTCACCTTCCTGCCTTTCTCATTGTCTGGCAGGTAGCAGTGCCGAGGGAAACCCCGTGCTGTGAATTTCTTTCCTGGGTTAGGATGCTCTGTGGTCTGAGTAAAAAGGAGACAGTCCAAACATAAACAAACAAATACATACACACTCACACACACCCACACCCACACCCACTGCCACTTGAGTATCTCTCGCTCTTTCTCTCCTAATTAGCCTGCTGCGGCGAGGAAAATGCTAACGATGCCCTGAGGGCTCATGGAAGCGGCAGTTGGCTTTATCACAGAGGTCTTATTTAGAACTACAGGGGGCTGTTTGTGGCTTTATCTCTGACCCCGAGACAATAAACAAGTAAACATAAACAAATAGTACATTCCTCACTGCACTGGATACTTCACATCCAAGATGGTTTATATTTACATTAGTGCTGTCAAAAGAATAAAATCATTTTGTGTAGTAAATCAAATTGCATTTGTCTTATTTGCTTATGTCTTAACATCAATTCAATGTATATATATCACACATGTAGTCAATGGTGATGGTAACTTCTCAGTTGTGGATTCTTGTTACAGTGGCAGCTCAAAAGAGGCAACTAGACAATTCGTAAGAAAAATACTTTTAAGGGACCTTATTTTTCAGTTTTATGGGGAATATCTCTAACTCGATAAACAGCAACCCTATTCAGTCATTAAACGGACACACACACCTGTATACCGGCTGGAATATCATAGACTATGCGTATAGTCTTTGAATCAGGGAAGCCAGGCAAACTGTGAGGAATGATATGGTATTCCATCTTCCCAGGGGGCTGCGTGCCTGTTTTCTCCCCATAGATAGCCTTACATGTAGGGCACTGCAAGCTGCCATCCTGCGTAGGAAAACCACAAAAAAAACATTTATTACTGTAGATACTACTTTAGATGACTTATTTGTCAGACCTGTTAACACTCTGCTGGAATTCTCAGGCTAAGTTATGGAGTTAGAGTCTCCATTGTTTGCAGGTAAAAACTGACACTACAGATCCTCATATTGGAGTGGCTAAAGTCTTAATTAAAAGCAACAAACACGCATGCAGTGGTGACAATGGTGCCTAAACTGGTAGAATCAACACCAAAGAGACCTGAACTGTTCTGGCAGCTTCCTTATATTTTGTTTTGTTCTTTAATCTGCAACCCAATATTAGTAATCAAAGAAAGAAAGCAGCTGAGTCTGTGTGTACTGGCCACAGAAACTAAAGTATCTAGTAGTATCTAGTAGCTTTCTAAGAAGCTCTTTATAAGAATAGTCATTGAGTTTCAACATTTCTATGGAACAGACACTTAAACAATTCACTGGAAAAACACAGAACGACACCACATTAAACTTTCTTAACTCAAATCATTGTCTTTATAAAGCTATTACTTATGAAACAGGCACCACTGGCCAAACCCAGTGTAATAAGCAATTGGATCTTTGTGCCCTACCTTGTTACCATTGTTGTACATGGCCACCAAGCAGAGAAGGTGATACACATGGCCACACTTGCCCAGTTTGCCCACCAGCTCTGGCTTGATGCCTTTATGACTCAGCACACCCTCGTAGCCCGATGATGTCACCAGTCTTTCCATACAGATGGTACAGTCCTAATTACAAAATCAGCAAAGAGCAAGCCAAACTGCATTAGAGTGTATAATAAACAGTAAAAAAAATCTAATATATATCAGACCAGACCATGTTACCATCTCAGGCTATAATGGACAGTATCTGCTGTCTAAAATGTCAGAGAGGAATGGTCACATGGATGTATGCCTCATATTTAGCGGCTGTTTTTGATGTGTGCCTTTTATCTATATCTTTACTTAAAAGAGGAAAATCACAACAAATGATGGATATTCCAAAAAGACAAGATGGCCCACAGATCTTGTGTGGTGATGATGTGGAACGTGTAAAAAGAAAAAAAAAAGACTTTGAATGATGTGTGGACAGCAGTAAGGAATGTGTGTATCATTTTAAATGACGTATAGAAAGTATGATAAAGCTGTTTGATGCTGTCCTCAAGACTACAGGAACTACAAAACGCTGATTATAAACCGCAGTTCTTTTTGACAGTGTTATGTTCATCAGCATTTTGTAGCCCCACAGTCAGACAACACAGCATTGTCACTGTAATCCATTTCTAAAGGAAAGCAAAACAAAAACGAAATCTAATTCCAAGCAATAAAAGATGTACACTGCATTTCTCAGCAGTCAATTTCAAGATTAGTCAACATTCTCAGATTGAGTACACATTCTCAGATGTGAATAGGAAATGAGTGGGTAGCACTCACCTCATCAGGAGCCACTTTGATTTTCTCTGTGTATCTGCGCACCACATCCTCTGGGCTTTTGCCTAGTGATGAAACATCACATACAGGTGCACACACAGGCCCACACACACACGCACACGCACACGTACACACACACACAAACATGCGCATATAGCTATAAATTCAGGTCACAAAGCCACAGAACACTCATAATGTCAATGCCCCACATTCACAATGATCTCCATAACCATTTTTTTCAGAGAAACTTTGAGATACTTTTTTAGTGTTTACATCCGTGAAAATTTCCAAAAAACACAGTCAGAGAAAAGGAAGAACACCCTTAAGCACCGCACATGATGTTTGTATTATCGATTTACAAATTTACAATTAAGCTTAAGTAAATATGTGTATCTGTTGACATCCTTAGGGTTAAGACTGCATTGGTAGCAGAATCATCTTATTCAAGCATATGAAAATTAACAACCATTCAATCATATATTCAAAGTGAGAAAATTAATCATAATCAAGAACATAATGAACACATAATTCAATGAAAGTTGTGACTGTAGCATCTTAAGTCTGGTCTGGTCACACAGTAATAAAGAACTGAACCGTAAACTTTTTGGTCTGTGGTGTCTGTTGTCATGGAGCTTAGCCTGAGGTCCGGCTGACCTGGAGCACTATTATCGGAGGATCATTTATCTGGTCTGAGGATGTCCTAACTGTAACATAGGTGGCTTTTTGTAGAGGTATGATATATGGCTGTTACAATGGCACACAGTGAGTTAAAAACAGTATCATGGTAATACTGGTTATTATTATTATATTATCATTTTTTATAATTATTATTTTATTATTAGTATCTCTGGGAGGGTAGAATAGTCTTCCCTCTTCCCCATAACTCAGTGGAATGCTAGACAGAGCAGACATCTATGAGCTGACTTAACAGATTAGAAGTTAGTGTTCTCCTCCAAGTGTGTTGAGCAGTCTAATGACAGCTAATGCTTTAGTTGGAAAAGATGCTACATCACTTCATGTGACTCTGTGCTTGTGTTACAGTGTTACATTTTAGTGCCCATGCAAAATCACAAAATCAGATCCAAAAATGTTTTACAAAACCTCAGTTTTCATTGGTTATTGAAAATAACTGGCTGCTAAAACACTAAGAAAAGAGTAATAATTCAGTCATCTAGATTAAACAAGGAGGCATTCAAGTTGTTTTTGACTTATGACTACAGTTTTAGCATCCCAGTTCGTCAGAGCACTGAACCGTGTTCTCAGTGTGTGTGTGAGACATCCTACTGTTCACGGGCTACAGTCTTGCGATGCCAGAGGAGCTCAGCTTTTACAGTTTACAGGAAACCACCTGTTTAGTTTGTGTTTCCACTTTTTGAGTCATGCACCCTCAACCTTGCACTGCAGTCTCCTCTCTCTGAATGACCTTTAATGGACGGATGTAGCGCTAGGTGGAAAGCTGTCGAGGCAACTAATCCATAACAAGATTCACTGCCACCTTATCAATGTTATCGATTTGTTGTTCGAGCCCTATTTCAAATCGAGTTGATTTATATAGAATTGGATGTGATCTTTTTTAATGTGATGTGATATTTTAAGGCACTGAAGCTTTCACATCAAGGCTTGTGTGCACGTTATTAAAAACACTCTGAACTTGGGAGATCTGGATCCACTAAGTAGCTACCCTGACAAGAAAAAGTCACTCCTAGAGGTTGATAAAGTTCTTAAGGCTCTGCCACCCTTGC
The DNA here is from genome assembly GCA_037974405.1 of Brachyalestes nurse. NCBI lineage: Eukaryota > Metazoa > Chordata > Actinopteri > Characiformes > Alestidae > Brachyalestes > Brachyalestes nurse. Next base: position 8,724 of record JBBPCY010036686.1, on the reverse strand, counting down.
TGTCACAAACAGAGGCTCTCTTAAATATAATGAATTATAAAAAAAACAGTGGTTTTAAAAAATACAAATGTTTGTTGAAAGCATTATTACAATTTACCATTTTAGGAACCACTTATCATTTCTGTCCCTAGTACTTGTTTATTTTTTTCTCAGGGCTGAAAACATGCAAGATTGCCATTAACGATTCAAAATAGCTACAAAAACATTTAAGCCCAGTATGACAGCAAATATAATAACACATATAATTGTGTAAGGGAGAGAGGCAGTCTGCCATCTTGCCCTGATTGTTCTACCATTGCTGTCAGTCCTGTCATCCTCAGACCAGATATTAGTTCAGACTGTTTCAACTGAGATCAGCAAAACAGTGGGCCGACAGCTTGCTCTTCAGGGAAAACACACTTTCACACACAAAGAGAAACAGACAGTACCGCATATACAACACTCTCACACATACACAAACACACACACACACACACACACACACACTCACACTCTCAAAACGTACACGTATGCAAACCAGTATCCGTCCCATCCCCCATTCCTCACCCTTATAGAGGTGTTTTTTCTTGGTCTTGCGACGGATGCCGTTCACTCCGGGTACTGGTTTCAGGTCGCTCTTGTTGACTGGAGGCGGGTGCAGAATGGGCTTGGGGGCACGAGTCAAACACACAGGCAGCCCCGCAGCGCACATCAGGATACCTGTCATGCCTAAAAGAATGATCAAGATGAGCATGCTTTCCTGTGTGTGCATCTTTACAAAATTACTAAATAAAAATGACCTTTAAAGGGAAACACAAAATGATTGTAAAAAACAATTAAAAGGTCAAGTTTAGAAAAATCTTACATAAATTACATATTGCCTAAACTACCCTTCAAAAGGTTCCGATACAAAGGTTTTGTTTTTACCATTTTCTGCTTTTTAGAGTCAAGTCTTTAAAACTCAAAAACAACACACAAAATGATTCAGAGCAAAAAGTGTGTTCTGTTTTAGCTTCTCTTAAAAATGACTCTTGATGAGAGGGCCATGTATGTAGGAGCCCCCTACCTTCTATATTACTTTAAACCCCCTCTTGGTAGCTGTAAGAAAACACAATTTAGAAGCATATAAACAACTCTCAGGGAGAGCTGGCCAGGTTAAATACCAATCTACCCACAGCGGAGCTTCATTTGAACATTTGAACCCTTCAGGTAAACATTGGGAGAGGGCCCACATCTCCCCTTATAAATGTAAAACATTTACTGGAGTTTTTATTTACAGATTTATCAAAAACACCACAGCCTCTTTTTTGAAGATATGTTTTTATATTGGAAAGATCGTCTGATGTAAATGACAACACAATCCTTTGAGTTAATTGTGCTTTGTTTTAATCTGCCAGACTTTTAGTGACTTTTACAACAAGCCACTACTTGTGTTGTTAATCCCAACTATTTTGCCACATTCAGATTGATTGGTCATAACCAAAAGTTTGCACTTTCTGCTTTTGTAGCAGACAGAAGTAGGTTTCACTTCCTGAAACTGCATAAAACGTTTGTGTGTGTGTTTGTGTTTCTGTTTAAATGAAAACTTACCAGCTAGTGCTGGATGTACAGGTCCCGAGCCAGAGAGATTTTTCACAGGTAGTGCAGGGACCCTGTCGAGAGAACACAGAGGCCACAAACACACTATGAGTGTTAAAGTACTGATCAAAGCTCATAAGCATGTGATAAAACAGAACGTAAACCTATTTATCTGGGCAGTAAACATTTGTTCAACTAACGCTAACATTATAATAAAAACAGGTAAACAAATAAACAATACATTGTGATGTGATTTGATTTTCATTTCCGCTGAAAGCGGTGATCAAACCGAACACCTGTTCAAATTCACAAATTCACTTGGGAATGAAAAACGATACAGGAACTCAAAAAAGGAATTAATCTTGGTATTGATTAACTTGGTATTGAGTTCACAAACTTTAATCCCATACTTTCATGAACCTCGGATGCGTGAGCTAATCTAGTGCAGATGCTACACCAACATCTATAGCATCACATGTTCAAATCGTTGTTGTTGGGACGAAACTTTGTATCTCCATTTCTGTTGGTTGATGCCGGTACCCAGTATTTTTCATGTATATATTTGCAGATGCCAAAAGATATAAATCCACAACCTTCTGATCACAGGGCCGTCTCCCTAACCACTAGGCCACCAGCCACCTCAACTAATTGTTGCAGTTTTGTAAGTGGAATTTTTTGCCCATTTTGCTGTATTGAAGGCTTGAGCTGCTCAGCAGTATGTGGTTGCCGTTGTCTGATTCTCCTCTTCATTATGCGCCAGTCATTTTTTTAAATAGGAGACAGATCTGTTCTGCATGCAGGCCAGTCAAACACACACACTCTATGTCTACAAAACCACACTGTTGTCATTTGTGCAAAATGAAGTCTAGCTTTCTCCTGCTTAAATATACATGGAGTTCCTGGGAAAAGACGTCATCTTGACCGGAGCATGTGCCTCTCTAAAATTTCAGTGTAATCCTCTGCATCAACGATGCCTTCACATATGTTTCAGGGAGCATTTCTTACATTTAGCAGACACCTTTATCCAAAGCGACTTCCATTCCCTGACTACAGGGGACCGTCTCCCTGGAGCAAATCGAGGTTAAGGGTCTCGCTCAGGAACCCAGTGGTGGGATGGTGAAGATAGGATTTGAACCCATGACCTCTTTGTCCAGAGGCAAGTCTCTAACCATCAGACCACCACCTAAGCAGCGGATTGTGTTCAGCAACAATGACTTCCCAAAGTACTCCCGAACCCATGTGGCTATGTCCATCACAGTAGCATGCAATACCGCCTAAGGGCTCTAACCCTGCATTCACACCGCTGGCGGCGATAACGTCAAAATTCGCCCTGGCCGCCCTGCCAACGACGCTGTACAGAGATTTTTGGACACTCTGACGTAGATTGAATGCTTGTCTTGTATTCAAAGGGTCCGCAAATCAAACAAGCTCAAGCGGTGGACTTCTACATTTCGACTGGTTGCTGCCGAACCGCGTCATAGCTCATTACCATAAAGTTGATTTCAACTCTCCTTGACGCTCTCGCCGCCGGCTCACATTGAAAATGAATGACTTCCGGCCATTTTGACGCTCTAGCATCAGTGACATCACCAATGACGGGTCATAAGTCCACTAAAGTTGAACTGGATGTGACGTTTTGCAAGTGAAAAAAAAGGGATTACTGGAAATGGCTCATCACTGTGAATCCCTTTGTAACGAATGCTTGTGAAATTTAACTGACAAAAAATCACTTTAAATCAACAGCTTGATAGTAGATAATTTTTATTTTAACAGTAAAGTAAATTAAAGTGTCCCCTTACAGTTGCGCACGAACACACCACACCACAACAAACAGTGTGAACAGCGTGAAATTCTTTCTCTGCATTTAACCCATTCACCAAGTGAAGCAGGGGGCTGCCGCCAACGGGGGTGGTGCCACTGGCAGTCATGGGATTCAAACCCACAACCTTCTGACCACAGGGACAACTCCCTAACCACCAGGCCACCAGCTGTGGCCCTGGCGATGCCTAATTTTCAGTTCATCATGAACTACAGATTTCAGCTTAATTCCAGTGAACTGTAAAATCTTTTAATTTTGGGATCCAATATTGTTAACCTTAGCATTATTGTTATTATAATTAGTTTAGTATCATTAACAAGGTTTGCACATTTCTTCAGTACTGCTTCATCTCTAGTAGGTACTTGCACGTTCCCTCCACTAGGAGGCGGTCCTGCCTCACAGGATCCTTGTGTTCTGAATGCTCAGATGGCAGTCAAAGTTAATACTCACATCTCAGTTTATCCACAATCTTTCCCGCACACATTATAGCCAGCAACATCTTCACTGAGAACACTGTGATCCTCCCCTGACCTTCACTGCAAAACAGAGTCAGAATCATCATCACAGAGCACAAGTTCAACCACAGCCAACACACGGAACATCTGAGAACATCCGCCCTACTGATTACTGCAATATCCTGCAATTTTCCCATCAGGTGTTTAACCATTGTCATTATGTGAAACATCTTATAATTATGTGCAACAGTCTACCATGTGGAACGTTATGTGCAGTTTTCTTATTGGGTGCTAAATCTTCTCATTAGAAGTGTAAAGTGTCCATTTGTCGTATGTGAACACACCACAGCACACAGTGTGAACAGTGTGAAATTCATGTGAGCAGTGTGTGGGGACGGTACCTCAGAGGTGCCTCTATCAGTTCTGGGATTCAAACCCACACTGTTCTGATCACAGTGTCAACTCCCTAACCACTAGACAACCAGCTCTGCAGTCTTATGTAAAATATCACTTCTTGTGTCAATATTACTTACATACTACTGATCTCTATTACGTGCAAAAACGACTAACACATTTTGTGTTATTTGTAATTCACTTAGCAGTAAGTTGTTTATCTCTAGTATTAAAGGGGACCTATTACGCAAAACTCACTTTAGTTATAAAAGGTCTATGGGCTACAAAAAGTTATTTGCACAAAATCACTCTCACATAAAGAGATATCACCAGGTTTATTCTTCACAGTTTCAGGCCCTTTTAAAACAAGCCATTTGGACACAGGGCCCAGTGTGACGTCTCACTGGGCCAATTTGCATAGAACCGCCCCTCATCTGTCGAGACCCCGCCCACTAGATTAGTTGAAGATCCGCCATGTTGTCTGCTAGTTTTACGAGCTTAGCGAGAGCTACGGCTACAGGCAGAGGCAGCTCACTCATGAAGAACAGCACAAATCCCTCCACTTTCTCCCAGACAAAGAAAACAGAAGGACTGCGGCTCCATTTCATTTTCGATGGCCGTGTCCCAGCAACAATCGGTTTCGTTCCACCTTAAAAAGTTCCACCTTAAGTATTTAAGGTGGAAGGGAAAATTGGAATAAGGAGCTGTGAATAAGGAGCTAACTTCAGCGCCGTGGGGGATCTGTACACTGTCTGTGACAAGTCAGCAGATGAGGGGTGGGTGGAGCATAGGATGGGGGGTGTGGCCAGCAACAGCTTATTTACAGGAAAGGGACAGAGCCCTGAAACGGCGTGTTTTGAATGGGACTGAAACTGTGAAGAATAAACCTGGTGATCTCTCTTTATGTGAGAGGGATTTTGTGCAAAGAACTTCATGAACATGTTTTGTAGCCCATAGACTGATTATAACTTTTATTTTTTAAAGTGAGTTTTGCATAATAGGTCCCCTTTAAGTGTTTTCAGTAAAGATTACTTTTATTCAAAACTCTTCACATAGTTTGCACAGCAATACTCTGTTTGGAGCAAACCAGGAACATTTTGCTTCTTCTTTTAATACAAAATTCAGTCAACATAACTTCCAAAATTATTTTTTTTATTCTCAGTCTGTCTCAGCATCTAACGAAACAGTTGCAAATGCTTGCACTTGAGTGTGCATTTGGTCACTTATTTTTGCAGAAATGTGTGTGAAGTGTATTTAAAATGAGAACTGTACTGAAAAATGCTTGTTGGTGACAGTAAAAAACTGTAAATCATATCAAGTTCTGATCCTTTTATTTCATTTTATCTGCACCACTCTTGTAGGGGTAATGTACATGCTTAGAAAAAAAGGGACCTTTCAGAGTACAAACGCTGGCAGTGCCATCAAAGATATGTTCTAAGTACCTTTACACTTCAGTTACAGGACATAGCTCCAATATGCCTCTTACCCCTGGAGAAGTGAATGTAATATGTCTTTCAAACCTTTGAGGGTATATTTACCCGGTGTTCTGCCAGGATAGACTTGTTTTTCACAGCCTGTAGAAAAAAAGCATGTTTTCATAAGAGGTCTAAATATCTGTAGTGCAAAACTATTTGAAAGTGGATTATGAAAACGTTCATCAGTGTTTGGACTAGATAGCTGTGTTTCGTTTAAAGATGTCACATAAAATATGAGCACATATGAGCACTTTCTGCATGGGTGCCACCAGAAGAAGCATGAAGAAAATACACCCAACATGTTTTTAACTCCTGAGCACATGAAACTCCGCAGCACCTCCTGAACCCAGAGAGAGCTGTTCATGTTAAGAGCAGTATGAAACTCATGACACTGTAAAACTGTTATTTAAAATGTTCCACTTAATATTCCATTTAACTTCAGAGTGTGTGCTTCTATGTACATGTCAGAAATAAAACATCAAAGCAACTGATGGCCAAGTCCTCAGGCAGATTAATTTTATCGTGATCTAAATGAACACACTGTGAAATTGTCTTTTAAAGAAGCCTGCCACAAAACAAATGTAAAATGTCAGAATGTCACACCATTAATGTATTAATTTTTACTGAAAACATGAGGATTGCATGTCTGAGCAGTGATTAACCCACTCTCTGTCGTCAGGACTCTGTAGTGCTCTGTAGTGCAGATTTCCTTTTATCTGAGCTTGATAACATAGTCACTAAATATTTTAGGGTTTAATCACTTTACTAATAGAAGGACTAACCATTAACGTTTCACCTTTGACCTCACAGAGGATGATTCCCTGTCTCCCACAAAACCTAGTGCCTTCTCAGGTAACTTCTCCTCCACTGTGCTTTCATTCCATACCTTCTTCTCTCTGTCTTCTTGTGTCTCTGTTACTTGTTTCGTTGAGCATTAGAAGAGAATAGGTGAATAACAAATGACTCGTTTATATGTTTCTATGTTTGTGGAATGATCAATTAATTTTCCCGTCTCTCTATCTATCAGAAAGAAAGATAGACAGATAGATAGATAGACAGACAGATAGACAGACAGATAGATAGATAGATAGATAGATAGACAGACAGACAGACAGACAGACAGATAGATAGACAGACAGATAGATAGATAGATAGATAGACAGACAGACACACAAATAGATAGATAGATAGATAGATAGATAGATAGATAGATAGACAGACAGACAGACAGACAGATAGATAGATAGATAGATAGATAGACAGACAGACAGACAGATAGATAGATGGAGGCCATCTGCATGGTGTGCCACATCACAGTAATGTGTACAGAATGCAATAATGTTCCTGTAAAAGATCTTATACAGTGACACATAAAATCCTGGGAAGAATCATTAGATGAGAAACACATGTATGCTAGACTCAGCTTTTCCTGTTTTATGAATGCTCTTACCGTGGCCGTCCCTCAGCTCCCCTGTACGTGCTCATCTTTCTCTTGTGCCATTAGTCAACACAGGGCCGGCAACGATGGGAAGAATGTGCTATTATTTTGTCATTTTGTGTTCTATTGGCTGTGCATAATGCAGCTTTGCTAGGATCCAATAATTCATGACAATGCCCTTGAATACTGGCCTATTATTTTGAAATTATTTTGATGGATTATTTGCCTAATACGTATTGGATATGACCAGTCAGTTTTTTTTATTGGAATCTACTCTTAAAAAAAAGAAGTCTAAGACTTTGCAATGGCTATGCAGAGCTGTTTTAAAAGGTTCTTAAAATGATATGAATAAGAATTAGTATAATAAGAAGAATGAGTACAATAATAAGAATTAGAATAAGTAAGCCTAATATGTTATTATGATTATTATTATGATTATTATTATATTATGATAATTATTAATAGTAGTAGTAGTATGTGATGGACTATGTAATACCACACCATGTGGAGGCAACAGTTATACAGTTAGCATAATAAACATGTTTGTATAACCATTTCCTTTACTAAAAACACCCTTGAAGAACCCTTTATGTACATGGCAAAATGTTAAAAAGGTGGAACTTGCATTATCATGCAAGGCCTGAAGGTGCTATTGCAAACGTCTCCACTAATGTCTCATAAACCTGCTTAATTGAACAATAAGACACAGAGTCAATGTGCTCTGTATAGAATATTAACCTTGGAGTTTTAATGGCTTCAGAATGAGCCGATTTCACTGAGCCTGGCCTTGTCTTAGAATGAATGGGTTTTTAGTAAAGCATTAGGGCCTGAGATCCATGAACCTAACTGCTATTGACAGGAGCCCGAGACCAAGTTGAGACTTCACCTCTAATCAGAACAAGTCTTTAATCATGTCAGTAAGGAAAGAGGCTTTTGAGCCAACTAGCCCTGGCACTATTGAATTACTCTGCTGTCCAGGCAGGAACATATGGGCACCAGAGAAGAGCCAAGTGGCAATAAATGTGCTGACACTTACCTACATGGAAGTACAAATGTGACCGTAGATGCATGAGAAATAAATGTACAAAATGGTATGTCATGTGCATGAGAACTCTGTTTTGACCCATGGGTTACATTCAGGGTGCTGGAAACACCCAGGCCCTGCTGGACAGTTAAATAAGCCCACACATTTAACAGGGTTTTATTGGATTGATAGTTCATGGCTTTTCACGAAAGCTGCTTGTAAATATGGTTGTGGTAAGTCTCAGAGCTCCTGGACATATTCAGACATATTTATTTCAGTAGAGCCCATGTGACATATACACCAATATTCTTTTTGGTTATTTGTAATAATTGTTTTGGTCATTTATGAATTTAAGCATTTTCTTGCAATCAAATGAGACAATTAAGGCTTAACTGCCTGAATAATTAAGTAATAAATAGACGAAGCCCTTAAATCTTATTGAGGACTACTTCTTAAAGTGTCTGAGAACATCTGTCCTAGAGGGCCGGAGTCCAGTACAATTTGGAGATTTTCCTTCTCTGACACATTATTATTATTAGTAGTAGTAGTATCAGTAGTAGTAG
>JBBPCY010036675.1:0-13801 GCA_037974405.1 Brachyalestes nurse | reverse complement strand
GCTACTAAACAAAAACAAAAGCAAATAAAACCACTAGGAAATTCACTGGGTAAACAAAAGCCGGCAGATATTTTGGCAGACTGGAGAATCGCGATCAAACGCTAGTCCGTCACTTCCACTAAGTGCTAAACGTTAGTGTGCCATTTCGGACCGCACTTTCCCACGCCAATGTGCACTACAGAAGAAAGTGTGCAGTGCACACTACGCACTACACTTCAGTGCACTGAGGTAAGTGCGTGCTTTCGGACACACACAAGGTGTCTCCAAACAAAATGGCGCCTCAGAATGTCTCCTCTCCTTCTCCGCAAATGAATCGTGATACGAACCGAATCGTGAGTCAAAATCGTGAATCGTGAATCAGAATCATGTCGATCCGTCTCTCAGGTATATTTCTCCAACTGGCAAGTGGATATTTTTGTCTCACACACACACACACCCTATGCATTATCAGTCCTCCCAGATAATAGGACAAAGTGAATGAATCTGGCTTTTGAATAAGCAGGCCTGTATCTGGCCTCAGTGCTGCACCACGCTGTCCTCCTGAGGGAGAATAGCCTACCTGTCAGACACAGAGCTACTCAGGTCACATTGCAGCTCTTCTGACTCTGTAAATTTAAACATCCCCTACATTGCTTTATCAAAAAAGCAAATGCATACATGATGCAAAACCATATGAAGGGATGTATTGAAAAAACTGGCACAGTAAAAGACTACAGCTCAGCATATCAATGCACCATATCAGCGCCTATTAAGATATGCAGTTTGCATGTTGCTAACTGGCAAGGAGTATTTCCATTACCCAAATTGATCCAACATGAAAGTGTTCAAATTATATACCTGAATCACACTTAACGCAAAATGCATAATGATGTTCTCTCAAACAGATTAGTTAATGGTTTCTGATACTGTAGGATGCCCTGTTATTTATAAACATGAACAAAGGTACAGGCTTTAGGACAGTTGCCACAACTGTGATTATGTGAGGTATTCTGTTCTGTAGAATATATATTTCAGGTACAACGTTGAAAATGTATAGTTTAAATTTTATTTTTAATATTTGTGTTCAAAATGCATTAATACACCATTATTAGAGTGATGCAGCATCAATGCACCGTGGCATTGAGATTTCACAATGCAAAACTGAGAGAAAGGACTTTCTATTAAACATAATTATTATTGATTATACATGTTTTGTTTAAACACCTGCGTTTATTAATGTCATACATTCTTCCCAGCTCCAGTGTTGCTGATAAAGTACACAACATTATTATTCATTATGCTTCCAAATTCTTCAACACTGATATGTCAAGAATGTGCATGGTATTTACTATGTAAATACTGCGTATCAAAACGTATGTTTGTATTTAAGGCTGTATGAGTGTGTTTGTGGTGTGTAACTACTGTGTTTTTACTCTATATTAATTCTTCATTAGGGTGTATATGTTTGAGTTAGTATTTTTGTCTGTGAACATTAGTGGGAAACGCCTGCATTGTGACCATTCCAGCATTCATTTCCTCTCATAAGAAGAAAAAAGATTGAAGGAATGCTCTGCGGAAACTGAACATGGAATCTATCTCAAAAGCACAAGCACTCTAAATGATGGTGGCTCTTTGATCACTCAAGGTTTGGGGGTTGCAGTGCTAAAGTTGTAGGAGGAAAAACACTGAGAACAACAAGAAGCAAAAATTGAAGAACTGTGGCTTAAAATTTGATTTATTGTGTAGATGCCTCAACACACAACCACACACACACAGACACACACACAAACACACAAACACACACAGAATAATTCACAGATGAACCACTAAAAAGCTTGCTCCTCTTACCATAAATCTAGCACATAATACAACCCACTTCAGGAGCACACAAAAAAGTTGCTAAATCTACAAACTGAAGTGAAAAAAAGGAAAACAGAATCGCCAAACAACTAGCTTTGCCCACGCCGTAAGTTCTCAGCTAAGCTGTATCTGCCTCCATCCTCTCCGCTTATTACAGCCTCCTCCCTCCTCCCCTCCAATTCACCCTTCCGCTAATAAGCTTAAGTGAAGATGTGGCTGCTGTCCACTTCAACCTCTACTGGAGCACAATGGCAGGAAGCCAGTAAGAAAACTGCAGTTAAAGAGCAGTTCTGCCACTTTCTTCCCCTTCATCTTCTCTCAGCCTGGACGATCTTGATTAGGTTAGCCTTGTCTGAGTGCTCCATTCTGAGATTTTAAGAAAAATAAGGTAAGAGAGACTACAGCTGCACTGCTTAAAAGGCCCATTTTATACATTTTTATTGTGTTGTCTCTTCCTCCGTGGCCCATTTATAACTGTGTGGTTTTGTGTACCAAAAACAGTTGCGTCTCTTCTTGCATTAGAATTAAACTGGCTATTTAATTACAGTGCCTTTAAGAATGATATGTAAATGGATTATGTTCATATTGGCTTCCCTGCATGGTGCCTTGTTTAAAAAGTGGTCCAGGCTGAAAAACTCGTTTCAACTGATGGAGGTTTTGGGTTGTAAGGATGCGGCAGTAAAGGATATGCTTTAAAACTTCATTGCCTGCTGTTAACATTAAATTCTTATAAAAATTACATTTATTAAGTAGCTTTACATGATATAGGCCCTATAAAGAAAAAGGTTACAACAGAAGGATAACATCCTGACTGGATTCTATTCATTACCATCTGAAAAATGCAACCATATTCTTTTCCTAATAATGAAATTAGAGTAGAACTGCAGAGTAATCTGCAAAGTTTAACATGACTGAATAATAATGAAAAAAAAAATCCATTAGGCTTTTTCTAAAGCCTTGAAGTCTCCAGGGGTTTTGGCATTATAGCCATAGAAAAGAGTATTGAAGTTGGTGTACTTTGGTGCCACAAAAAACGTTAACACTTATGCTGCACACCCACATTGTTCAGCAGGGAATCCACACCATCTATAGTTGATCCAAATAAACACCAATAACTCAGGAACAATATAGCACTCAAAATATTGCAGCCACAATACCAGAGTCATTCTTATCTGAGCTTAACCATGTAACCTTGTACAATTCTGACACGTTATAGCTGCACACAGGCGTGTTCATCATCATGGAGATTTTAATACCTTTTTGCATGTTTACCACTTTCAGTTATGATCTAAGACTTAGATCTAATAACTGCACTGAATAGCCTGAATAATCTCTTGAAGGCACAGTTTATTAAAAATTACACTTCAACACTTTGCTTATCACAGTCAATCAGCCAAGACATGCTGACAGACACAATAATATTCTGAAGACCAATCTTTAAGAGAAGCTCCTAAATAAGAACTAATCTAGCACTTTTTAAAACATCTTGTGTTGCATTCATGCTGTTTTATTACAGGATCGTGTATCTTTTAGTCTTTCTAAATATCAGCACTGGCATTATCTTGAACTCTGACCGGTGTGTAATAACTGGGTTTAATCTCTAAGTGAACACAAACACCTTTGTACATCACTCTGTATAAGTGTCTGCGAAATGGCATAAATGCAAAAGCGGTTTGAGGGAAATGTTTGATTAAGCGTGCAAGCTAACTTTAGACACCAAACATGTCTTAGGTGATCAGTTACAGTTAAGGGTTAACTGTAAGGTATAACTGTAAATGTCTCCTGGTCTGTATAGACCTCCCCTGGTCCAACAATGCCTGGAACCTATTTTTTTGGAAAACATCCTTGAAAAAAATGTCAACAACAACAGACACTCAAGAAATTCCTCATGAAAGAATGTAGCATTGTCATAATCACTCAGTTAAAGTATTCCATTAGTTTACAGGTCTTTATAAAGCCATGTTCAGCAGATTGTCCACAAGACGGCATTATTAACTCTCAAATGGCTTTTATGAGCCTCAGTGAAAGGGGGGAAACCCTCACCAGCGGAATTCTGTGTATCCGTACAATGAAATGAATTAAAACACTTGCTCCAAAGAAATGATTACGTCATTAATTAATGATTATAATGACTTTGTATTACGTTGAAGTATAATTTTGTTACGACTGACACTCAACCAGTGACGATTGCAAATTTACACGGTGATCTTCCACACTCACATTTTTGTATAATTGTGCATTTTTGGTTTTTATTTTAATATGCTTTAATCTAAAACATCTGTTTGTATCTCCCTCTTGTAAGGTCTTGTAAGCTTATGTTAAATAAATAATAACATTTTATTTTATTTTTCTTGTTCACAGTATGACAAGTCCAGGACAGCGGAGACTGAAATATTGAATATGTTCCATATACCCGTCATAAAATTTGTGGGATTTTAACTTGAAGTTAACTCATTAATTCAAGTAAATTACCCAAAATGTTTAACAAATTTAAAACCTGAGCATGCTTTTCCCCATGACTCTGCCAGGTTAGCTAGTAGTGATGGGCTGATCCACATTTTTCCAGTTCCGATCCGTTTACGATACATGACTGCCGATACCGATACAGATTCTGATATAATACATCTTTTTTTTACTTTAATATTAGCACTATTTTTGTTATGATTGTGCTGTTTGTTAGTAAGGTTACATCACTGATTAAATAAACTAAGAACTAATTAGAAGAGCAAAAAATATACACAAGTACACTGAATTTAAGTGTACTTAAGTGTACAGACCTGATCCGCCCCCCCTCATACCTCGCTCCGTCCCCCCCTGAAGTACAGATGATGTAGTGATAACTCCTACTCCTGTTTTAGGGGCTGTATAACGTTTTATTTTGCAAATCTTAAGTCGAAAACCTGAACATGCTGCTCCATTTACCGTTCTCTGCGAGCACATAGTTCCAAGCAGCACGTCTTGTGTTATTTTTCTGTGGTCCTGAGAGCTAGGAGCTCATTGGTTATATATTAATATAGAGATCGGGGCTGTCCGACACAAGTCCCAGGTTCGAAATTCACTTACTACCATTGTGTCCTTGAGCAAGACACTTAACCCTCAGTCGCTCCAGGGGGTCTGTCCCTGTAACTAATGATTGTAAGTCGCTCTGAATAAGAGCGTCAGCCAAATGCCCCCTTAACCTAAAGTAACTGCTTTTTCTCCTAAACACGTCACACACATGGACGCGCGTGCACACAAAATTATTAACAAAATAACTAATAAACTGATAAACAGGTCAACTGGATAAATATTGGGTTCTGCTTATCTACTTTTAGGGCTTAATCAGAAATCTAGTTTTAGGTCAAACCTATGCGGAAATATAGACAATTCACAGACTATCAAAGATCACTGTAGTGTTACACTGCTATTTTCATGGCAATCTTTGCACAGTATTTTGCACAAATATTCCCTAACTCATTTTTCAATGTTCACATTTTATTTTATCTGTTACAGTGCTGTATTCACTTTCAGTACTGTTTCTGTCTTTTTGGCTGCCCTGTCTGCTGTCCTGTCCCGTAATATTGTACTGTTTTCTAGTTTTTAAGGCCTGTACACACTTGTGTCTTCTGGTGTCCTGTGTTACACCATGGTCCTGGAGGAAGGGTGCTTCATTTCACTGCGTACCGTATAAAGTAGGGCTGCATGATTTGGGAAAAAAGACATATTGCAATTATTGAGATCAATATTGCGATTTGCAATTGCGATATGATAAAGGACCCATTGTATATCAATGAAAAGTCGCATACAAATTACTAATAGTAAAATGTTTAATATCAAAGTGAAACAAACAAACATACATACAAATGCCCAGTGCTTTCAAAATACAATGTTCTACAAAATTAAATAATCACAAAAATCTCTTTACATTACTGCAAATGTTATTTTCCTCATACTGCAGTTTTTTAAAACAATGCTGGATTTTGACATCAATATTTCAAAAGCATGTGGCTTAAAAGGGGTTAAAGATAGAGACTTACTGTAAATTAGAAAAATAATAGGTATGACCCAAAGTTTATGTGGGGTATAAATATACTCATATAATGTGCATATTATGACATTATTATGACATTTATACACCAACAGGCTCATCAAAGCATTTGATCCAGTCCTGATGCACTGCCTCGTTTCTCAAATAAATCCAGCCACCATCATCGCTATTTCCAGCCCTATTCAGATCCACCCCTGCTGCCTCTCCTACGTCTCCCAGCTCTCTCACACACACCACGGCCGCGTGTAGCGCAGAGACTCCCACCCCTCTGGAGGTCTGGATGGAGAGAGCTAGTGCTACGGCTACTTCCAGCCCTATTTCTCCCTCTCCTGCCGCCTCTACCTTGACCAACACCTCGCCTACAGACACTACTGCCACACACAAGTGTCGAAATAAACACTTGTTTGTGCTTCGTGAACACTCTCAGCTTGCATGGCGGCAGTGCTGCGCAGCAAAGCGGTACCGGGAGACACGCATGTTTGACGACTGACCGTTATTTCCAAAAGGTAAATATTCCCTTTCATAGTCAGAATCGGTGAATAACATTCGCAAAACATCACGGGACAACTTTTTATTAGCCATTCGGCGTTTTTCTCTCACAAATCTCAAACGCTTACTCGTACGATATGAAATGAACTGCACCCACTGGCTGCTCCTGCACAAATGACTCGAGACTCGGTTCCACTGCTGTTTACTCAAAACTTTGAACAGGAATATGACATATTTTTGGTCTTGAATCGTATTACATGTCTGCCAACGAGTGGTAGGGAATACAAATGATATATTACATGATATTTGTGACTACAGTCTATTTTATTCATGATAACGTCTTGTCGCAATTCTGCGACTTTGGCGCTTAGAGGGTTAAATTGCTTTTTGCGTTCATGTAATCACACAGACTGACATTGCGATTGCGATTTATCATGCAGATATAGTATAAAGGGATGAAATTACAATAAACACCTACTTGCCTTGCCTTGACTTTAATCAGGAATCTCTAGACTACAGCAGGACAGCATCTTCACTGCACATCAACAACCAGCCAGAACAACCAACTTCGTTAATGCACTTTACAAATTCAGATCTTTGGAAATGTATTATGAAGGCACAATGAGGTCATCCAAATGAGCAGTTCAGCACAAACTTAAAGTAAACTACGGCATAAATCCACTAAATTTTGATCCTTCGGGCACTGATTAAGTGCATCAGGTTAAAAGGGTTTGCTTCATACTAAATTATTAAAATATGAAACAGTATAATTACCGCTGATGCAATATATAATTAAAACTGGTAATCGTCCTACAACTGCAGCCTCCCAAAGCCCTTTAAGACATCTTCCTTTGTAATGAGCAACACTAAACACCTGCACATCAGGGCACATCAAAAACAGGGGACATCAGTCTTTTCCCAGACCCACATTCTCAGAGACGCTGTATAATCAGGATTTTTTGCCACTGTGCTGTTCTGCTAATATGATTCTGCTTATAATTTAAAATCTACCAAAGCATCCCAAAGTCCTGATATTGAATAGCACCAGGGATAATGTATTCCTTCAGACGGCCTGCTGCATGAATCAATAAGTAACAGTGTTACTTCTGAATTACTGAGCATTGCTTCTTCATTTATTCAGCAGTGATGAAGCCACACTGATAGGCTGTTATATAACACACCGTGAAGCGAAGGGGGTGATGTTTGAGACAGAACGTTATGCTAAAGCTGCACTTAGCACGAATCAGTCATACATAATGTAAGAATGCAGTCTAAACATAAAGACCCTGAGGCTTCCCTGCCACCAAGAAGGACATTGCAGGCACTGGACGGTCAGGAAGGCCTAAACATAACATTCTTGTCAAAAGTTTGAGGGCAGCAAAGCTTTATTTTTTTTACTATATATATATATATATATATATGTTTTTTTTTTCTTTTTTACTATATACATATATATCGCCATTAGCTTTTATTTAAAATAAAGTAATACTATAAATGTTGCCTTTGTTATATTTTTGTTATATTTTTACAGTAGGGCTGCCACAAACGATTATTTTAATAGTCGACTAGTCACTGATTATTTTTGCGATTAGTAGACTAATCGGATCATGCGTAAAACGTACAGCTTATATCACCAACATGCTGTGTCTCTTATATAACCATCATTAGCTTACAGCTTGAAGTGTTTAAAGTATGTGTTAACTAAATATAGAAGTGTTGAAAATAAAGTGCAAAAATAATACATTTAAAATTGACGTCATCAATTGTGATCGGTTCCTGAGATCGGCCAAGTTTAACGAGTACCGATCGAGTCATAAAATGTGATTATCGGCTGAGATCGGAGCATCACTAAGTCAGAGTGTAGTAAAGTTGAATATAGTTGTGAGCACAGAATGCACTTTTGTTATATTTGAGTGAGACCAAAACTTTATTTTTGTGTATAATTTCTTAGTTTCAAGTGCCTAACATTACCTCATTTGATTTTGTACTATTCAATACTTTAACCCTGTGGAGTCTGAGGCTAAAATGAGGGTTTCTGGTGATTGTGGCATGCTCTAAATCGTGAACACTTACAGGAATGTTGCAATTGATTCTACAGTTTGTTGCTACAAGCTGCACATTTCATTAAAAGTGGTCATCTTGTCTTTATTTTTAGTTAAACTCAAGCTGTAAGCTAATGATGGTTATATAAGAGATGCAGCATACTGGTGCGATAAGCTGTACATTTTACGTCCAATGTACGCATGATCTGATTAGTCGACTAATCGCAGAAATAATCGGTGACTAGTCGACTATCAAAATAATCGTTTGTGGCAGCCCTAATACACACATACACGCCTTACCAGTTGCACTTCTCCAAATGCTCCTCTGCCAATCACCTTCACTCTGTCAAAATCCTCCGGTTTCATCTGCAGCTCTCTAATGTGGCACATTACTTTCTCATCTACAAAGAGACCAAAAAAAACAGGCATATTGGCACTCTTGGTGATTTTAAAAGAGTCCTAAAAATGTTTCAGTGGTTATTTAGCTCAACCCAGCACTGTAAGAAAAATCTAATCAGTGAGTCAACAGGTATATTTAGACATTATTAAACAAGCCCAATGCCCCTGCAGTGCTATGCAATTCGGCTGAGAGTTCTTTCAAAATATTTGACCTTTCAGAAACAAAAACAGGCCTAAACAGGTTGGGGTCATTTATTTCAGCAGGATGTATGGATCACACAGGAATCTTTCTGACAGCATTATCGACATTTGTTACTCAATCTGAATTCTGAGAATCATCACGCTCGCTGGCTGGCCGAGACTGACTCACTGCCCAAGTGTTGAGTCTTCCGCCCGCTACCGCACACAACTCATTTCACTATGGTTGCTATGGCAACGGGGGCGGATTAGGATGCAATGGCAGGACGTAAGGGGATAATTTGACGAAACCGAAGAGAGAGGTGGGTGGAGACGGACAGATGCAGCCGCTTCACCGGCAGTAAAAATCAAACAGTCCAAATGTATTCATTCAGAAACTCATAGAGCATCACAGAGCTACACATTTACAGCTGCCCACTTAGACCAAACATATTCGATCAGATGTGTTTCTTTAGTCTTGCACTGAAGCTACAAGGCTAATGTAGCTAAAAAGTAATGAGAGTTTCTCTCTCACCAGTTTAAACTTTTTACCAGCAATAATTGAAAACACAACCCAATAAACAGGTTTTAAGATGACAGCTACTGTTTTAGCTACACTGTATACTGAAGCTCATATTTTAACATGCATACAGTGTCAGAAACCACATAAGTGAATCTGTAACAGATTACTTAAACACTTTAATAGGCCAGTGTGTGATTATTAGCACCATTCTACTTTTTAAGGTGTAAACTTCCTTGTAGCTGCAAAAGCAAACATGTTTAAACATGTCTTGGCTGAACAATTTAGGATATGGGAGAGGAGGTAGCAAAAATGACATCTTTTGCTGAATTATTGCTTAAAAAGCAGAAATTTTGTAATCACTGTAATTGGGGATGTTATGTTATATTCATCTTTAGCTTGCTAAAGTTTTGCCATCAAATTGAACAAAACAAGAATTAAAAAAGTAGATTTGTATCATATTCAGACACTGTGAGGGCCTGTAGCGTTTCCTAGCCCTAGTATTTAAAAAAAAAAAAAAAAGGTAATTAGCGTTACACTATCCCAAAAATGAATAAGCGAAGGCTACAAAATGCCATCACAATCAAACTGCAACCAACAGAAGTTCAATACTCACATCTGTTCAAGAAAGTTTCGATGTTCTTGTTTTTGCGTAAAGCAGGCGAGTCCAGGTCCAGGACCAGGGCATTCATGGCGTCCTGAAAGAGAGAATAAGGCATAAGTCTGACTTTGCTTGAATTTTTTACCACAGGTAGTTGAAGGAACCTTGAGTGTCGATAAAAGACCAGCATGGCCCAAATCTAAAATCTTTCATCCTCAGAGCTCGACCAAAGCACAATGTGTAATGTTACATTTAATTTCTCACTAAAATAAAAAAAAAAACACGAGTGGAGACTTTGTGTGGAAAGACTACCATTCCAGACCATGTTAATATTTGTATGCAGAAGAGGAGATATTTCTAGAGAATATCTTGTGAACTCAATTTGTTGGAAAAATCAAACGTGTTCTGTGAAGTTTGGAGCCATAGCATCTTTGTTAATCACACAGCAGCTTAGATAACAAGCCAAAAGTACAGGCTCAATTCCAGCAAAATAAGCCTAAGATGCAGCTGAATTTGAGGACAGACACAAATCTGTGAGCAAAATCTGTGACTAGTGTTGGAGTAACCGCAAAAGTGTTCTGTGATGTGCGTGCAGCTCTATGCTTCCACTGAACCACTGCCAAGCAGTTTTAAGAAGGTATTGGCCTTGATTTGCCCCTCTTTATCAGCGCCCCCAATCAGAGAGCTCCCACACTGCCAATCAGTACACTGCCTGAGATATAAAAGGATGAAACATATCTTATTACTGTTAAACAGCCCTACAATACATTAAACCATTCCACCACTGGCTCCACTTTAGATTCAACCTAGAGTGGCTAAAACATTTCCCTTTCCGTCAAATGACCAAGGCATCTAAGCAGATTATACTTCTGAATAATAAATATTGTGTTCATTATGATTCTGTGTTAACTGTACACATACATGCGTGTACACAACAGTGCATATTAGGGCATTAACGACTTCAGATTTTTTTTCAGTCAACAAAGTCGAAGTCGAGTCGACTAGTCGTTTGATGACGCCACACAGACGCAGCGAAGTAACACGTGTCCAACACTGAGCAACTTTTATTAAAGTTCTCTGTAACATTAACAGTAAACATGACAATTAAACAAACCAAAACACAGGCTAACACGTCCAAAACACGTCCTCCGGACAGGGCCACTCAGCGTCCTCCGGACAGGGCCACTCAGCGTCCTCCGGACAGGGCCACTCAGCGTCCTCTGGACAGGGCCACTCAGCGTCCTCTGGACAGGGCCACTCAGCGTTCTCCGCACAGGGCCACTCAGCGTTCTCCGCACAGGGCCACTCAGCGTCCTCTGGACAGGATGGCTCCTTGCAGTGCTAGCGTTAGCCATGTTAGCGGATGCTGTTTCAGATAGCCGTGCAGAACGCTCTTACTTTTATTGTACTTTAATACCAACCTGCAGATTGTGCAGGTCACCATGCTGTTTGTCTGTCTAGAGTGAAGTATCTCCACATGTGTCTGTCATCTACTGCCTCTGCTGCGATGTCTCTCGTGTTTAGATTCCCCTCGCCCCAACATTGCCGCCCTTTTTTATGAACTGACACAGGTCAACAGGTCAAAATCTTCAGAGATAAGTTTATGTGGGTTTTGTAGTGTTTTTCATGCTGATTTCAAATGTGTGTTTAGTTTTCCCGCATGTACAGTTTTTGTGATGAAGGTAGTTTTATATTGCATGATAGTTGGTATTTTTGAAGAAACAGTGGTAGCTCACTGACACTGATCATTATATCTATGCCACAGTGTGCGTCTATCTGACTTCACAATGAAAATATTGAAACAGTTACTTGATTGGTGCCTGTGTTTTAATAAAAACTGCATGCAAGCCTATTGCAAATCCAATATTACTCATAATTCAAACAGTTGATGTGACTGAAATCAGCATGAAAAGTTTAGAAAAGTGTTTTGTTTTTTTTTTGTTGACTTGTGTAATTGGTTAAGTCAAGGACCGCGTGCCAGCCGTACTGGCCGTACCATTACACAGGCATGTGTCAATTCTCATGCAACATTTATTGTGTACACTAGGCTTCTTAAACTTAAACTTTAAACTTAATGAATCAACTTTTTTCATTTCAGAGACAGATGATTACTAATAAGACATTAATTTTCTGGGTTTTGAGACCGGTGGATGGTAAAGCTACAGTGAAAAGCAAACACAGAAAGGAAATCATCTGAGAGACACTGTAATATATCAGCTAAAAACGTTAAACTGAGCAGCTGCGGGAATCTGGACGACCAATCAGCCTCTTCCTGAGGGAACGAACCACATAATGAAAGGAAATGCACTTAAAACAATTAACTACTCGTGTGTTTTTGTGTGCGTGTGTGTTTGTGTGGCAGAGAGGGCACCAGAGTGTTTGGAGTGTGACGAGGGGCTGCAGTGTTGAAGTGTTGTGAATGGAGCGCAGGTCTGTTGTGGTTTACATACCAGACAGAAACCTTTACCGGAAAACCATTCCAAACATTCAGCAGCCACACCTCTCTCGCTCTTCATCCATCTCACTCCCTCTCTCTCTCCCTTTTCCCCCTCCGTCTCCTTCCTCTCTGTCTGTCTGTCTCTCTATCTCTCCCCCTCACCCTCACTCCAGCTTACTGCTTTAATCGTCTTTTCCTCTCATTCTCCCTCTCCACCTCTTTCACTCTCTCCTCATCTTTCCACAGAGAGAGAGAGACACAGAGAGAGAGAGACACACACACAGAGAGAGACAGAGAGAGAGAGAAAGAGAAACACACAGAGAGAGAGAGACACAGAGAGAGAGAGAGAGAGAGAGAGAGAGACACACAGAGAGAGAGACAGACACACACACACAGAGAGAGAGAGAGAGAGAGAGAGAGAGAGAGACAGAGAGAGAGACAGAGAGAGAGAGAGACTGAGACAGAGATAAAATAAATATTGAATATGCCTACACATTCATCAAACTTTCTGTCCAAATCCTGCATGTTTAAAATACTATTTAAGCCACACTACTCTCACACACACACACAGGAAATGACACATTCCACCCAAGACTCCTGAGTGTTGGTGCAGCTCAGTGGTGACATCATTTCCTTTCTAGCTGTCCTTTCTCAAAGTGAGCACACTGTTCTCTCGCTGTCTCTGCAACTCTCCCACACACACACACACACACACACACACAGTAACCAATTAAAATTAAGTTTCGTTGCAAAAATAATCCCCACTTAACCTTTTTTTTAACACACACACACAATACATCAAAAGTTTGTAGACACACAATTCTTCTGAAATGTGGCCTAGAGGCTGGAACATTGTTGTATGGATTTAATTGCATTCAGTAAAGACAGGATTATTGAGTTCAGCTACTGATGGATGATGAGTTCTAGGTGAAAACGTCACTCATTCCAGAGCAGCTCCTTAACTCCAGAGAACTCCACAGACCTGAAGTTGGGGAGCTTTATACCCTTTAGGGTGTCCCAAAAAACATGAAGTTTTGAAAATGCCGCGTCTCACCCCCCAGAAAGTTTCCTTCGTGAAAGTTGTCGTTACGCGCAAAATTTTATGCAAATCAAAACTAGTTTACAGGTGGCCCACGAGTGTGAAAGTTATTCAGGTGACCCAAGAAAGTGTTTCAAATGCCATGACACAGCCGCTGTTTGATTTATAGCTGGCCAGTTTATAATTTTATTATTTTGTTCAATCGATCATTATGGAGAAGAAACAAACCAA
>JBBPCY010036637.1:0-13806 GCA_037974405.1 Brachyalestes nurse | reverse complement strand
TTAATTTGATTGTTGCAGTTGTAAAATATTGTAAGAGTGTTGTGTAGTTGAACATTTCCAAGGCATAATAAATTATTTATATGTATTATTTTCAACAAACATTTTGTTTGGAATTTTGAATAAAATGTGGTCAATAGTGTATAAAACAACAGTGACATGCACATTTTACACAGACCTACACCCACAAATTACAAAAGCAATAACCAGGAAAAAAAATCCTTGTATCCTGTATATAGGCAGAAGGATACAGGCATGCTAACGTGTCGAGATTTTGGGCTCCTCAAATAGCTGGAAAGACTGGCCGTGTTCTGTCCAAACCAGGTGGATCTGTGAGAAACGTGTTTTTTAAAAAGTGTAAAACACAATTCAACAGTATATTCTCGCCTTCTCAGTCTATATAATAATATTCTTAGATGTGACTCAAATATGTCTGGGAACGCTTTCATGTAGAGATATTAAGGATCTAAAGTACATACAAGTGCTTATGCCACAAAAACACGTTAATGCATATGACTTCAATGCTTGATTTACAAAGACTTGCAACATAAATGGCACTCCCGTAAGGTATAGGATTTAAAAAATAATGTGAAATAATAGATTTATCATCATGCTTAAGTCTTGGAAACTCTGTGATGAAGGGATACCAGTCTTGATAAATTCTGTGCCACTAAATCATTGTCCAGGGGTGTAATGTATTCTGACTAAGAAAAGTTTGTGAAAACATTGTGGCCACATATTCCTAAATCATTTCACATTTGATCCTGAGAGTTTAAAAGTGTCATTCTGATGATAAACATTTCTTCACTACATGCCTAGTTCCTGCCTCCATCTAACCATCGTTTTCTGCTCTAAAGACGAGAGTCATATGATCATAACATTTGAAATGTCCCTCAGTGGACAACAGCTGAATTATGATTAAGTGACCCTCTGCTCCTGATTGCTTAGCTGAAGCTGGAACCTGTTCAGTGTAAAATTCTACAGGGTGTATCATGGGAAACCAGTTTATAAAGTGTTCAGTAAGAGTAAATATTTATAGGAATATTTCTTCTTTCTAAGCAAATTTTGTTTTGTCTGTGTATGTTGTTGCTGTCAGAACAAAACTTTGTCTTTTGAAATAATTAATAATAACTAAAAATACAGAAGAAGGATAAACAATAACAGTTAAGTAGTATTTTGGACCTTTTCTTATTCATCATGAGATGCTTACAACATGTAAATGCCATCACGCGTTTTTAAATAAATTAAAGAAATAAACAAACTAACAGACAGACAGACATTTATTCCTTGTGATGATCTTTGTGATTACCTGCATTTTGAGTTTCTACATCGACATTATTATGTAATTTAAATTACAACTGATCAAATGACGTGTTAAAAACTAAGGGGATCTCAGAGAACGTCTAGTGCACGGTTTGTTTAACCATTCATGGCCGTATGGTACAACATAGATGTACCAGCATGTCAACCTACCCTGGAGGGACAGGTTGGGAAATGTTATTTCTCACCAAAATGTCGTAGGCCCAAATAAAATATATACATCAATACAATATCATTGTGTATTTTCCACGCATTCACAATGTGTCTGACGACCGTATGGCGCAACATATTTGCAGTTATTTTTTATTTTTGTGTATTTCCCTACGCATACACAAAATGTCTGACGACCGTATAGCACAACATAGATACAGTTCCCACGCTGAACAATGGTTCCGCTACCATATGGAGATGTGTGACGTCGTGATAAACAGGAACTTTTAACACATCATAAACAGGAACTTTGACACATCATAAAAACACACAGCTGGTCAAAGTGTCAAAGATGACAGGATGCACATGCTGCACCTGTCATTCATTGGGGGGTCATAAATCTAATTTTTGACAGTAGGTAAATCATATCAACTACTAGTTTTTTGGCATTGTTTGACCACATCACAACAACGCGTTTTTTCACTATACGTGGACGCAATAAGCGGGGGTTTAATGTGTATATAAATATATATATCCTGGGCAACGATTACAATTTTTAATCACAATTAATCGCATGATTTCCTGCAATTTATCACGATTAGTCGCATTGTTATACGCAACATTCAATAATGAATTCAAAAGTGTCATGGCGTGGGAAAGTAGGACACGCTCGGAACCTTGAGAAAGGCAAAATAGTCTTTTTATTAAGCTTCTAGAACGAGACAGACAGGGCACTTTAGGTAACACAAGAACAAGGCCTTCACTCGGGTTGGAAAAAGCTAAACAGAAGTCCACAGAAATTAGCCCCGCTCGTTCTGGAAAGAAGCTCCTCAGTTCACAGTCCACCTCAGAGGGAGAAGCGCCCTCTGCTCCTGCTTCCAAGCCTGCGTTACTTCCCGGCCTGGAATACAGAGTATGGGAGTGAAAACAGACAAGAGTAGAAATACCCTTTTTACAAAGGATCTCGTTACTGCTTTTGCACTCCCGAGGGTGCTTTGAGCCCGAAGGCGATAAGGTTTCTAAGATCACACACTCCCGAGGGTGCTTTGTAGCCCGAGGGATATAAGTTTTCTAACACGGTTTCTCACAAGGCTGATTCCCCAGCTAGAACGTAAGTGAACCTACGGTTCGGCTGGCATTTAAACCCCCGTCATTCCCCACACAGCCAATCATACGACGCAGACAAAACACATGCTTGATTTCCTTCACACAGAACAGGTGGACATGTCATTGGGTGCCTAGCGTCCCAATTACCACAGCAACTGCCTCCGGCTGGGTTGCCAGGCACCCATTGACCAAACACACGACAAATCTTCATGTAACTACCTCGTGCCCCGAGTAGTTTTCCCCTCGATACCTGGGCGACGAGCTCGTTGTGGGCGCGACTGAGACCTACCTGTCATGACAAAAAGTAGTGTATTGAGCACTTTTATTTTTAAAGTACTGCTATATGAACAAAATTGCAATAACATTTGGTTTGTAAACACTTTAAACAAATAAGGTGCTTTTTAACAGCAGTATTCCCTTTAACATAGTCACACAGCTGCAGTTCAAATATTTATTATAAATCTAATCAATCAAATATTAAACCAAACCTATCTGGCACTGCAGGGCATTCACGTTTTACCTAGTTTGTTATAGAAAAACAAGTTCCCCTCAGAGTCCAGAGCATGGGAGGCAGAGCCATTTTTGCGGGGGGGGTGTCCCCACTCTAGCAAGTGTCCCTGTTAGAGTGAGGTGAAGTGGTCGAGCACAAAAAAAAGCAACAAACTTTCAAAATAATAGTGTGGTGATCTTAGTTATTGGATTTTTTAAAAAAGTTATTTGTTATAAATGTTGAATTGTTTGTTCTTTTCTTTTGCACTTTTATTATCAGGGTTGAGATTGGGGTTGGATGGGGTAAGTAAATAATGCAATAAAATATATATATTAGGGCGGTTAAAAATATCGCGTCAACTATTTGCGGGGGGCGTTCGGGGGGAGGGTTGATATGTTTTATGCGCATCTTGAGCCGAAGGCCGTGCACCTGACGGCTGTTCTGGACCATTCTGGACCAGCCGTTCTTAGTTTATGAGACGACATGCCCATGACGTGACGAATGTTTAGGCAGCTCAAAATCCTGGACAATTCTAAAATTTTGGCCGGGCGCCAGACGCAGGACTCAAAAAGAGGACATGCCCGGGGAAAAAGGGACGTCTGGCACACGCTGTTAAATGGACAATTTCGCTTTAAGTTACTACCAGAGGGGGGTTTGGACAAGACAAGGGTAATATGTGTGCTTTGCAAAAGTGAATTCAGTTACCACCGAAGCACTACATCACTATTATATCACCTCAAGGCAAAGCATCCCGGCATTATTTAAAGCTCTGTTTTTGTCTTAACACAGATATTCTCTCAGGTTTGAACATGTTATGCATTTTCTATTCAAAAATTTAGTTTTTATCTCACAGCTTTTAAAAGTGTGACAGAGTTGGGGAAAAAACAAATAAACAAAGCCTTCTTTGTAAAATTGATGACTTAGTGTGTTTATTATATATTATATAGTGGGTTGACTTAGATTAATCGTGATTAATTTTTTTCCAGATTTGCAATTAACTAGTTAATTTTAATTAATCGCTTTACAGCCCTAATATATATATATATATACAGCCAGAACAGACTGATCCCAGCGCTGGACCAGGCAGTCAGACCCAAACTGAGCACGTCTACCTGTGACCCACTAACTCTTTGACAAAATGTTCTATATTGCTGAGTGTATTTTGTTACATGCAGTATTGGAGAAATAGTGTGAAGGAGTGTTACTGTATTGTTACTTCTAGGTTATAACTGTGGCTTGAGTTGCCTTGTATGCATGGGCACCGGAACCTTTTAAAAATCATTAGTTTTGCGCAAGGCCCCGAGTGCAACCCCCCACCCCCGGAAAACACAGCGCTACATCTGTCACCCCTGCACCCTTGTGTCAGACCCCCCAACAGTGGGTCCACTCCCAACACTTTTACAGCAAAAAGAGAGAATACTCATTAGACATATAAGAACAGTGTACAAATCTTGTCGTGTCTTGCTTATTCATCTGTATTATGAACATGTGCTTTCAGACCAGCGTGTGGCTTCTTTCTGCACCATGGCAGACGTACAGCGAACAGAGGCTCTTGAGATTTCCCAGGAACTAACTAAATGCGTGTCTTTAGTGGAGGGAGCTGCGTTGCAGATGAGGCGAGTCAAGCACATTAAGGGCTAGTCCATAGCATGCTTGCCCATGTGTCACATGAGCCCAGCGATTACCAGTATTTTAAACCATTTGTTTTTACAGTGGAAGTATTCTGAATTGTGTGGTCTTTGTTAATTAATTACTTGACTGTATTTAGGTGTTTGAAATATGTTATTCTGAAAAACAATTGTTCAGTTGTGCTGTAATTTGAAGTACAGACTGAACCAGTGCAGATACTATACAGAAGGTTTTCTCAAAAGTATGTGACTTTCTGGAATTTGGAAACTGGTCAAGTTTGTGTGATTATTATTAATATGACATTTCTGTCTGTCCTTAGTGATGGCTCACCTGCAACACTGACTGGCAAAGTCAACCAGCTGGAAATCATCCTGAGACAGCTCCAGCATGATTTACGAAAGGTAAACTGTCTCTCAACACCACTTCGCCACCTATAGCCTCTGCATCTATCATTCAATAAACATGTGAAAACTACCATCAGCAGAGCATATTTTAATCTTCAAGAGCTCTATTTGTCATAAACTTGTCATACTTGTACAACATACAGTGAAATACTTTTTCTGGCAGGTTCCACCCTTGACTATGCTACATAAACTTTCAAAAAAGAATGTAAAAAATAATTTAAGTTTTAAAATTACAGTGTAATTAAAACTAACATATAAAGGAGAGAAAATATACTCTAAGTACAAGACAAACAAACAAGAACCAACATCACAGCTTGTGTGGTAATTAGTGAAAAACTGCAAAGTAGGGCTTGGGTTCTGTCCCTTGCGGAGTAAATGTCCTACAAGGCTGGAAGGGAAGACCTGATAGTGTGTTCAGCCAAGCACACCCTCTGCAGGGCTTTCTGTTGCTGTGGTGTGCAGTATCCTTACCACTCTGTAATGCTGCCAGTCAGGATGCTTTCAATGACTGCCATGTGGAACTTTTTTAATATGGCAGTAGTGATAGTGAATGTGTTTAGTTGGAGTGGACAGAGTAATTGTCTGGTTCTGCTTTTTTGGGCTAGGGAGGCATTCTGTCATACTTGTACACACCACAGCACACAGTGTGAACAGCGTCAAATTCTTTCTCTGAATTTAATCCATTCACCAACTGAAGCAGCGGACAGCCAGGAACACAGCACCCGGGGAGCAGTGTGTGGGGACGGTACCTTGCTCAAGTGTACCTCAGTGGTGCTTAGCAGTCTTTGGAACTGAACCCACGACTTCCTGATCCCCAGATGCTGTCTGGCCCACCGCCTTCCTATAGTTTGTAGCCCTCAGAGCTCTCCTCACATCATGCTCTGAGAGTGACAGCTGTGCCAGCTCAGTGGGGGTACAGGGAGATGGGTGCAGCTCTAGTCAGAAGGTCGGCATTGGCTCCAGACACTTCAAAATGTGCGAAAAAGGTGTTTAGATCATAGGCTTGTTCTGATCAGGCACTTACTGTGGTTCCCTGTGGTTCCCTGTTTCTCAAAGATATATTCCCACGCACTACTGTGAGAATGTGAGGAATTGCAGTTTGAGTGTTATATAGCAGGTGTGTGTATTATGATGGAAAGGTAATGACTGCCAAACACTATATTACAGTGCACCATACTGCCACTTATTAACGCCTGCTTCCTGTCGTTTTAAGGCCACTGTGATCATGTAATTATGGGAAGAAAAATTTATCTGAAGTCAATGTTGGTTAAACAGTGAGTAGCTCAGCAAAGAGTGTTAATGATTTAGAACTGAGATTATACTTGTAGTTTTTATAAAAAATATCTGCATTGCATTTGTATGTGTGCTTTACTTCAACAGCATAGTTTGAGATGTTTTGTGATAAACATTCACTTACAGTGATCACAAAAACATATTATAAATGATAAAACCAGGAATTACTGGTTCAGTTTTTTAGTCAAGTGATCAGAAATCACTGTACAGAGATATTGCAGAGCAGCTTAATAACTCTGGAATTTTTCATTATTCCTGAAGGTAATACATAATATATTTAGTACACCAAAATAACACCTAACCGATACTATAATTTTACACAAATTCTGGATATTTTAACTGTGATTTATTCACAATAACAAACATAAATTTTACTAATGTGCTGAAGTTTAACAAGAAAACTGAAAAATGACAAGGCCAAAATTATTAGCCCCTGTGTTTTTTCCTCTTTCATGACAAACCTGCAGTGTTGGGAGTAACGTGTTACAAAAGTAACGAATTTTGCTGTAACACGGTAATGTGCGGCATTACAGAAAAAAAATTGGTAATATTTAACCTGGAATGAAGTGGGGTTTTTTTCTTCATACAAATTCGCCAAAATCACAGCGAGATCAGCAGAGGAGAAACATCTGCGCAAAATGTTCAACTACTTGTAGTCAGACAGAGAGATGAGTGAACATGTAACTGATCTAATGTCGCATAGTACTGTTTTCAATCATAAGCCAGGGGCGGACTGACAGAATGGCCGTCTGGTGCACGGCCGTCGGCGCATAACACCGCACCCCGCCCTCGGAACCACGGGTGTCGGCCTGTATTTCTCTGCTGAGATGTTGCCGAGATGCGCATACCAAACAATCTGTTGCAAACAAACCTGGGCGTGGCCGAAAGCGCAAAATTTCAAAAACTTTGGAGAGAAAAATAATCAGAGATGTCAACAAGGATCCCTGGGTCTCTGCCAAGGTGATTGTTGCTGAGCTGGCCTCTTCTGAAGTTGATGTGTCAAGGAAAACAGTTGTGAGAGTTCTTCATCGTGAAGGTCAACGTCCAAGAAAAACTCCATTGCTGAAACAATGCCACATCAAGGCCTGACTAAAGTTTGCCCATGAACATTTGAAACATGGTAGTGAGTTTTGGAAGTCTGTTCTTTGGTCTGATGAGACTAAACTTGAGCTGTTTGGGAACAGGGATATTGCTTTTGTTTGGAGAAGGAAGGGAGAGGCCTTCAACCCTAAAAACACAGTTCCCACTGTTAAACATGGTGGAGCGAAAAAAAGAGAGCAGTATGTTGCCATTTTGAAGAATAATTTAAAGGAATCTGCAGCAAGTCTCACTTTAGGCCGCCGCTGGGTCTTTCAGCAAGATAATGACCCAAAGCATACCTCCAAGTTGGTCATAAACTTTTTGAAGGGCAGCAAAATCAGGGTCCTGGAGTGGCCCTCACAGAGCCCAGATCTCAATTCCATTGAGAATCTGTGGTGGGTGCTGAAGGTCAATGTCCATGCTCGAAAACCTCTCAATCTGGACGAGCTGGAACAATTTGCCATGGAAGAGTGGGCTCTTATACCTCAAGAGACATGTGTCAACCTAGTTAAGAACTACAGAGAGAGGTTGTTGTCAGTTGTAAGACAGCGAGGCCACACAATTGACTATTAAATGTCAGAGGGTCTAATAATTTTGGCCTTGTCAGTTTTCAGTTGTCTTGTTAAACTTCAGCACATCAGTATTCTTAATCAAAGATTTTGTCTTTGCTCTTTTGGAAGTCATTTTTGTGGTCATTTCCATGAAATATTAAGGATTTTGTATGATTTCTTTAGGGGGGCTAATAATTCTGACCTTAACTGTATTTTATATGCTACATCTGGTATTTAAGCAGTACCTATATTTGTAGATTATGCCTTTAACCCCATGTTCCTGACAGCTAAGGTAGGCAGTAAAGGGTTAGAGCAACAAAGCAACTGTTAAAATGCAAGCATGTTTTTATATACACTTATTAGCATTTGCCAACATAGTGTTTGGCAAATTGTCATGCTTACATTCATGATTTCTCTGCACAGGAAAAAGAGGACAAAGCCATTCTTCAGGTGGAGGTGCAACATCTTCGACAAGATAATATGCGTCTTCAAGAGGAGAGTCAAACAGCTGCTGCTCAGCTCAGGAAATTCACTGAATGGTTCTTCAACACCATTGACAAAAAGCCCTGAAAAAAGCCCTCTCGATTGGTCTGCACAGGGAAACAGAAAAATAATTAGTTGAGTATGAAGATTGCCATCTGTGTTCTAGGACTTAAAAATTGTTAAAGATGGCAGCCTTAGCGAAATAGAGCCACTGGAACACTGTTGAGTCATAGCATATCATATACACCTTTGCACATCTCTGTGGGTGCTTCATAGGGCAGAGTGCTGCCAGAGCTAACAAAGCCAAATTCGCACTGGATTTCGCGACAAAAATGAAAGTAGCGTATTCTGGCCATGGAAAGTAACTTGCTGGATATTAATTCGTTGACAGAGGTTAGAATGAAAGAATTCTCCAAAATGAATCAAACAAACAGAAACAATGATCAGGTTAGTAAGGAGAAACATACCACACAAGTGGTTCCCAGTTTTCTATACAAACCTCTGTAGTGAAGCTGGAGTGGAATATGAATGTACTTCAACATGTCCTGCTTTTGCTTCTTTGATGTTTTATATGATTGTCATTTGCCATCCCAAACATTGTTAAATGAAGTAATGTTACTATTGTGGGACTACCAGTCTTTTTCTTACATCCTTATTTATGTGTATTTGAAAAAGAAATAGTTAATTTATAGGTAATCATTTATATCCACAGTCATCATGTCCTAGCAATAAAATGGTAGTAGCAGAACTTTAGGACAAAGTTGTGAGTTCCTGTTAAGTTGTGGTTGTACTGTATTTATTTTTAATAAGAATCTGTGCCTCAAAAAAGAAATGAAAATAAGCATTAATATGCATTCTTTCACTCTTTTTGTTCTGTATTCTGAACACATGCCTTGTCCGTGGCTCACCAGATCCTGTTGTGGATACCTGTAGCAGTGACAAATTTGCTCCTTATGTAGTTCCTTTTAATATTTCCAGACTTCATGAGGTGGCAAGCCACACTCACAATGCCAAAATGTGTTTATCTCTGTAAAGAGCCTCTGCTGAAGTGTCTTGTATTTAACAGTGTAATTTAAGTTTATTTAACCTAAATTTGTTTATTTAAAAATACTTTTTGTTTTTCTCTGTACTAAGAAGTAAAATAAGCTCTTAGCTAGACTATAATGGGTATAGCTTGTCAGGGCTGTTAAATTGACTTTTTCTTCTTCTTTATTCCAACATTTGGATGCTGCTAGATTACACTGTATTTGTTTGTATGCTTTTATTTGAAATGTGTTTCTTGCAAGAATGGACATTGGTTACAATTCTTTTTTAAAATAAATGTATGTAAAATGGGTAGTTTACACAACTGTTATTTTGCTGTTAACAAATAAATGAGTTAACAGGTGGAAGAAAGTAGTTTGTGGTAGGCTAGTTGCTGGGCACCTTGTGCTTTTGGTGACTGTTGACTTTTTGATGACAATGACATTTTTTTCTATTTCAGCTCACACTGGAGGCAGCCGTATTGATTTATGGAAAATCACCTGCATGTGCACAGTCATTCAGATTTCAACTCCAGCTCACTGATCTATGCCTTATGTATGACTTCTGTTCACAATGGTATTGATATAGCAAATTATGTCTTGTGTCTCAAGAGTGACCTCAGGAAATGGAGATAGCACATTAAAAACAATGGTAAGAATAGTTAAATTATGCACAAAAAGAAAGAAACATTTCATGAGCAGTTAGTGAGGAAACCCACTTTAAAGCAGTTTGTAAGCTGCTTAGCAAGGCTTTAGATCTGTAAGAATACATGAGTGGGACTTTCCTGGCTGGAGGAGAGGTGTATGTTCTTGTACTAAGCCCGAGGCTGTGTGCTTTGTCTCTGTTGTCCTGCCATGCATCGCACCTCCACTCTGTCCAAGTGCTTTCCAAGTCTTTACTAGAATTTGTAATTGTGCCTAAGTAGCAGAATAATTGGTCTAAACATTTATCTGAGTTAAGGTGTCTGCAGCAATAGGTGTTTGCAGCAATGCGTTTAAAAAGTTATCAGGCTGCATGGCTGCATGGATGAAAAACTCACACCAAAGAAGTTTATGACAGATCTTTTGTGAAAGAAAAACAGGAAAAGCTTTAACTGGAATATATACAGTATGTCTGATTCTGAAATAGTTATTTCTTCATTTTAGTCCTTGGTTAATATTGTTTGGGTATATCAGTACGTGGAAGAGGAAAAACACTGTCACGGTACCCTCTCTCTCCCCAATGATGGCAGGCGTGTGTGTAGACATCCATGATTAAGTTTCTTTTTATTGAATTGATAAACAAAACAAAAACAGGTTTGAGGACCTGAAGCAAGATACAGGTTTCCTATAATACCTAAAGGAGACAGAAGGAACACGCTTTCACACAAGCCAGGGCGACGGTGGACCGACAACCCAGGGCGGTCCACAACAAACTTAAATATGAAAACCCAAATCTCAAAAAACAATTACAAAACAGAACCATTAACACAACACAGGTGAAACCAATAACATAATAAAAGCCCCAAATTAAAACACCAAACACCTAACTTAAACAAGGGTTGCCTCTAGCAGCCACCCACTGTCACTGGCCCCAGACCTGACAGTACCCCCTCTCCTAAAGCGCACCACCGGTGCACCCACGAAACACCCAAGGGTGGAGGAGGGGGAGGCGGAGGCAAAGGGCATTGTCCTACGAACCCCACCCAGCCGTGTCTCCCAGGATTACATCCTGGCCAGTGCTCTGCACGGCCAGGGCGACCCTGGTGGGTCTCCTGGGATGTTCCCCTTTGTGAGTCCCAACCCACACATGTGGAGGCCCTACAGTCCTCAGGGGCGGAGCCCCATCCAGGGAGCCCCTTGCAGTCCTCGTGGGTAAGGCCCCCTCCACCCATTGCTGCCCCACCACCTGCACCTCTCATGGCCACATTTGTAAAAACACAGCATCATGCCTCTATTCTAGAGAGTTATGGAGGAGATCCTGCAGGGTGCAGAAACCCTGCGTGTGAGCTATACTTTGCCGAGTATCCTAAAATCACCCCACAGCAAAAGGTGTCCCTAATGACACAACAGCTGATGGGGCGGGCTCTGGACTGGGCTTCGGCCGTGTACAAGCACCAGATGCCACTGTCTTTAAAGAAAAATTGAAAACCGCATTCAATTACTCTGACCACGGAAAAAAACGGTAGCACCAGGCTGCTCCAACTAAAACAGGGAGCTGATTCTGTGGCAGAGTTTCAGGTCCTAGCTGCGGAGAGCGGCTGGAATGAGCCAGGCCTAACGGCTGTGTACCGGAAAGGACTGCATCCAGAATTTCAAATGGAGTTAGCCTGTTGCGTGGAGGGCCTAACAATGGATCAAGTCATCCAACTCAGCATCAAGTTGGACCAACATTGGAAAAGCAAAGGCATCGGTACTCCCCGCGTGTACCACTCAAGTCAGAAGACAGTGCAGTCCGGTCAGGAAAACAGTACCCCCAGACAAGAGCCGAAGGAGATTGACACTCATAGACTAACCCCCCTGGAACGTCGAAGAAGAAGAATGGAGAGCTTGTGTTTGTACTGTGGGGGTGGTGGGCACATGGTGGCTTCCTGCCCCCATTACATCTAAGGTCTTGTCTCCTCTGCTCCTCTCTCTCTCTCTTCTTCCGCTGGTGCAGGAATTAAGTCGCTTCCTCCGGGCTTACTGCCATGGGCAACAGCACTGTTGGGCAGAGTTCCTTGTGTGGGCGGAGTACGGCCAGAACTCTTTGTGTCACTCTGCGACCGGTCTAACGCCCTTTGAGTGTGTGCTTCGGCATCAACCCCCGCTCTGTCCCTGGGACAGAGAAACCTCGAACATTCCTGAAGTTGATAACTGGTTTCATAGGGCAGAGTGGGTGTGTGAGAGCGCACACTTCCATGCGGATAGGCATCGGAGGGAAGCGCCAGTTTACTGGGCAGGAGATTTGCCTACGGATGAAATTACCATCACGTAAGTTGTCCCCCAGGTCCCCCAGGGGCCATTTGAGATCATAAGACAGGTTAACCCTGTCACATTTGAATTACAATTACATTCCCATATGCGGGTTCATCCTGTCTTTCACGTTTCTCTACTCAAAACAGCTGTAGCGGGCCTGTTGGAGGGAGGGGAGGTGGAACCCTGCAGCGATTGAGATCAAGGGGGCTTACTGGGTTAGACAGCTACTGGACTCTCGGAGATATCGAGGAAGCCTCCAGTACTTAGTGGACTGGGAGTGCTACGGTCCCAAGAGGAGTTGGGTCCCAGCCAGAGAAGTATTAAGTCAGGACCTGAAAGATGATTTCCTTAGGAACCGGCCGGATCACCCAGCTCCTCAACCTAGGGGTTGTCCTCCATGGAGACTTAGGTTGGAGGGGCAACTTGGTTGCCGTGGACGTCGGGGTTGGCCCTCGCCCCTCCCTGGAAGCCGGTCGTGGGGAGGGGGGTACTGTCACTTTGGTATGTTTCAGTCACGCCCACAACGAGGCCGTCGCTTAGTACCAGGGGTTAACTCTGGGCACGGAATTGTGACATGAAGATTTGTCGTGTGTTTGGTCATTAGGTACCTAGGCAACCCAGGTGTAGGCAGTTCCGATAGGAATGGGTTGCTTGGCACCTAATGACATGTCCACCTGTCCTGAGAAAGAGTAAAGTGATTGAGTGTTAGTCTGCGTCGTGTGATTGGCTGCGTAAATGAATGGGTGTAACAACCAGCCGAACCTCTGGATCTTTGTGTGGTCACCGATATACTTGTTTGTATGTCTGGGTGTGTGAGGACTAGAAAAAAAGAAAACGTATCACCCTAGGGCTCATCTGGACTTGTGGGAGGCTAAGCAGGGTTGGGATCATCTGTGGTGTGTGACTGTGCGCTTTTCCTCTGTTCTCTTCCTCTCCTCTGTTCCATAACAGGCTGGAAAGGAAGCGTGATTGTCTGGACTGCTCAGAGAGAAAGGAGAACAGGAAGGAGCCTCAAAAGAGTAGAGTTTCTGAACTGTGCTTGTTTTGATTTGTATCTCAAGTGCCCTGAAAACCCATTCTCTGAAATTATCATTAGGGGTCCAAGCACGAAGTGCAAAGGAACCCTATTGTAATTGCAAAGATTATTTATTTATTAGGGGTCCAAGCACGTAGTGCGGAGGAACCCTATTGTAATTGCAAAGATTATTTATTAGGGGTCAAAGCACGAAGTGCACAGGAACCCTATTGTAATTGCAAAGATTATTAATTAGGGGTCCAAGCACGTAGTGCGGAGGAACCCTATTGTTTTTGCAAAGATTATTTATTAGGGGTCCAAGCACGTA